>PVKE010015611.1:0-33184 GCA_004027555.1 Craseonycteris thonglongyai
CACACACACACACACACACACACACACACAGACCTCCAAGAAGGCACTCCTTCCAGCCAGACTAGCCAGGACCTGTGGCCCATGAAGGCCCCTGCAGCGGGTGTGCCAGGGGAGAGGCAGGAAGGGGCGGGGGAGGCTCTAGGAGCCCAGACACTTCCCCTGGCCCCTCTGCCTGGGGTGTCCACGCCTCTGAGATCCTCTGGCATCTTCCTTCAGGTTGTGAGGCGCTGCAGAGCCCCAGGGGTGTTGGAGATTCCATTTTAGCATCAGCTGGACCTAATTAGCTTGGGGGGGGGGGGGCTGGCAGCCCTTTCACAGAGGCCTCCATTGTTTCTGGAACCTGGCAGGAATGTTTATCATTTGAGAAACTGAGGAGGAGCTGGCTGGCTCTCTCCTTGGCTTTGGAGCTGTCCTCCCTTCAGATGCTAATCCGCAAAGAGTTCCGGGCCAGCCCAGATGAAGCTCAGGGCTGGGGTGGAGCCCAGACTCTCTTGTCCCTCAGGACAAGGCAGGTGCGGAATCAACCCCTGGAAAGCAGCCAAATGGAAACCCAGAGCAAGACAGCTCAAAATGCCACATGTCAAATAACTTCACTGGGTAATCAGCTGCATCTGAAGAAAGGTTCGTGCAAACATATGCAGGAAATCTGTACCAAGAGTGTGAACAATGAATCCAAGAGGATGGTTCCCTTGGCCGGAGCCTGCCTCAGCCCCACCCAGCCGTGGGTTCAGGACCTCTCCCTTCCCCCACTCCGAGGTCTAGATACTGTATATGGCAACCCCCACCTTAGACCCCTGGGCAATCAAACATTCCTGGAATGCCCACCAAATGTGCAGTCCCAAACTACAGGAGGCATTGTAGGGTGGTGGTTACCTGTCCACAATCTGGTTTAGACTATATGGGTTTAAGTCCTGTATGAACTCTGTGCCTTTGGGCAAGTTATTTCCCTCTGCCTCAGTTTTCTCATCTTCCAATGGGATCACAATAGTATAAGGTGACCAGATTTTAATATTGGTAAAGCGGGACACCATTGACCGGGGGGGAGGGGGTTCTTGATTAAAAATTTGGTCTATCTCCCGCCGTTCCCTAGCTTGTCATGCATTCTTTCCAAAAATCGGGACTTTTTTAAAACGCCGCGGGATGCAGGACAAATGGTTAAAAATTGGGACTGTCCCGCCAAAAGCGGGACATCTGGTCACCTTACAATAGTACTTATCTCTTACAGAGGATGTGATAGTTAAATGAGTTCATAGATGGAAAGATTTTAAGATAGTATGCTTGTCTCCTGGTTCCAGTTCAACTGTGGGCCCCGTGCTGGGTCCATTGGACAGGTATTTTCCACGCTATTTGCCAGCTTCTGCGGCACCTTCTCTACACCTCTCAGGGCTGACCTGGTTCTCTGGGCTCAAGTGGCTGGCAAGGCCCATGTCCACACAGATGCCCCTTTCTGCTACCATCTTCTTCTCCATCTCTGACCCTGATGGTTGATCTCCATCACTGGAGAACAACCAGTAAGGCCTGGACCTGAGTTTGAAACAGCTCCCCATGAATCCACCCCCACCCCCACCCCAGGAGTGGGAAGGAGACTAAGCACTTCCTCTTTATTGGGCAGAGTCCCCAGCCTGTTCTACGACCCAGCCCCTCCACTCTCCTGTTTCACCCACTGCGAGGTCCCAGAGGCCAGACACTCTAGCAACAGGGAGGTGGGCGAGCTTGCATCACTGTGGACGGCTTTTGTCTCAATTCTTTGCATTCGTCTTTCATGGCCCAGCTCAAATGTCACCTCTTTGGTGTGGCTTTCCCGGTTTCACAGTCAGCATTCTGATTTCAATTGCTCACCAACTGTGATTTTGGACAAGTTCTTTTCCTCTGACCACCTCAATTTCCTCGTGGGTAAAATGGAGATACTGTTACCAAACTAACCTTTAAAAGGCTCTCTATTATAAGCCAATGGAAATGGAGACCCAGCTCCCTCCCGTTGCTGTCTTTGCCAGGCACAGGCGATGGGGAATACACTCAAGCGAGATGACTATCCTGGTGTCTACCCAGCCTATAAAACCAAGCCCTTCCCAGGAATGGCCATTCCCTCCTTGTCCACCTACAGAATTCCTATTCCGCCTTTAAGGGCAAACTCAAATGTCACCTCTTCTGTGAAGCATTCCTGCTGCCCACGGGGAAGATAAATCGTCCTCTCCCTTGTATTCCTGTAATTTTTTTGGTGCTACTGTATCTCCTATTTACTTGTAAAATTTATTATACTTAACTTGTATTATTATTGCCTGCCCTCTCGCTCTGCTGGTAGGTTGCTTGAGGTCAAGAAGTATATTTTCTTCTTTGGGGTAACTTCATGGTGTCTACATGATGCTAGACACCTAGCAGCTGCTCCATAAATGTTCATTAATTCAAATTCAGTCTTGTGTGTTCCCTGGATTCTAGAGTGAACTCTGGAGGCAAATTCTATCTTCGTGAGCCCATTGCATATGCTGAGTCTTGACCCTGATACTAGTTTGTCTGGAACCAACAACAGAATCTATAAACTAGACCACAGAGTCTGTGGAGGAGGGCTCCAAGGCCTAGGAGTGGGAGGCAGGGGTGGGATGCCTCACAGTTTCATAGATCTTAGCTGCAAGCCAGTGGAGGTAGCGAGCCATGCCTTAAGTCAGGGTCTGCAACTCCCGGGCCACAAACTGGTACTATTGCGTGGCCTGTTAGGAACCCAGCCACACAGCAGGAGGTAATCAGCAGGCGAATGAGGGAAGCTTCATCTGTATTTACAGCCGTTCCCCATCACTCACATCACCACCTGAGCTCCGCCTCCTGTCAGATCAGTGGTGGCATTAGATTCTCATTGGAGCACAAACCCTATTGTGAACTGTGCATGTGAAGGATCTAGGTTGTGCGCTCCTTATGAGAATCTAATGCCTGATGATCTGAGGTCGAGCTGAGGCAGTGACTGTATAATTATTTCATTATATATTACAATGAAATAATAATAGTAATAATAGATAGTAATAATAATAGAAATAAAGTGCACAATAAATGCAATGTGCTTTAATCATCCTGAAACCGTGTGCCTCCACCTCCATTCCAGAGAAAAAACTGTCTTCACAAAACCAGTTCCTGGTACCAAAAAGGTTGGGGGCCACTGACTTAAGGGCTAAAGGCTCTTTTCAGGAAACAGTGGGTTCTGAAAACAACAAATCATGTCTGTAGTTAAATGTGTCAGTCCATATTCAATGACTTGATTTTCTTTGTACAAATTTTAAAGTGCATGTGTATAATATGACTCTACATGTATCAATCCTCCCTTCCTTCTACAACAGTTACTAAGAAACATGGACACCGGCATTTATCCACGATCACATCTTACCCGCACAATAATTTTTCGAGGTAGGTGGTATTGTTAGCTCCATCTCATCAATGTGGAAATTAAGAGAGGATAAGAAACTGGCCCAAGGTCAAGGAGACTAAAACTCAGGGCTAACTGCAAAGACCTCGTTCCTCCCAGTTAGCACACACGGCTACTTCCCCCTCTGCAAATCAATTACTTGCCACACACTAGTCTCAAATGCCCAAAGGGAGCTGACATGTTTCCTGCCCCCTCAAGAAATCTGTGTTCTACCAGAGGAGACTTATACACAAATAATTAAAAACAGAAAGCACAAAAAAATCAAGCGGTGGACTAGAGGTATGTGTAATGGATTGTGGAGGAGGCTTAGAAGGGAGTGAGCCGTTCAGCCCGAGGGAACCAGGGAGGGCTCCACGGAGAAGCTAACTCTTGGGGTGGACCTTGAAGGATAGCCTGAATTTTGATAAACAGAGAATGAGTGAGGACAGAAGAGAATATAGGAGGTTGAGGTGGAGGGGACCATGCGTGTAAGGCATGGAGGAGGAGATTGGTGGTGTCCTTGGGCATGAGGAACAGATCAGGGTAGCTAGAACATGGGGTTTCTGAGTACGAGCTGGGCTGTTACAGGCTGAGTTTTGTCACAGTGTTGGACTTGTGTCTTGAAGCCCTACGGGACTGCTGATGGCCTTGGGAGAGGGAATGACGCAAGTTGACCTGCACTGGTCAGGTGGGAGGGCCTGGAAAGACGGTTCCTGAGTAGGAACGCGAGGTAATCAGTGTCCTGCGTCCTTTAGAGCTGTACCGTCAGCTCCCAATGTCTCTGCCTGGTTCCAGGGATGAGCATGAGGACACAGGAGTCGCTTTCCTGTGGATAGTGGCAGGTAGAAGACCCGGGGCACGGCCCCCTCCATAGGACTACAGAAGTACGGCTGTTCTGGGGGATGGAGACCTATCTGCTTCCACAGCTGGACAGCCTCATCGAGAGGAAGCCCGATTGGATGCCCTCTGCCACTGGTAACAGGGAGGACAAGAGGACAAGAGCTGGCACTGGGGATTCTAGTGGTCGCCCTGCAGGGCTCACCCCAAACGCTGGCTTCAGCACTGGGGGACGATTTCTCCAAATTAGCAAAAGCTGTTCTAGGCCCATGATGACAAGTTCCTCACATAGCATGTGATTGATAAACACAGGTTTATCCATTCTCTACACATGTAAACTGCACACCTGTGCACAGTGTGTCACATATTTACATATTCTAACGCAGACTGAAATGCTGTTCCATTACATACAATAACCCAGCCAGCTCTCGTAGTGTTAATGCTAGAATTAGGTATTGGTAATTAATTGCCAGGCTCCTTACACTGAGGACCTTTCGAAAATCATCCTATTTCCCCCTTTTATTTAAAAAAATATATATATTCTGAACTCATCATGAACAAAACTGAGCTATCACTTTGGACAATGGCCCCCAAACTATTTGGCCTTGAAAGAAAATGTAGTGCCAAATTTTTGCCTAATACAGTGACATTTTAAGTGGAATCTAAGTCAAGCCCAAAGAAAGGAACTCTGGTTCTATGAGTCAGCAAAAGAATTCGGTCTTTGCTATCCAACACTGCATTATTCATTGGCTGGAACTGGCAAGAGGACTGGGTACTTTGGGGAAGACCAGAAATGCAGTGAGGGTGGGGGTGGGGGGGAGAGATGGGGTGGATGATGAGAGAACGACAATCTGAGGTGCCTCTCAGGCCAACTCTGGACAACTTGCTGGCATTTATTATTTGAAGGTGGAGAAGCCCTGCTATCCCCTTGCTAGATACTCTCTCGGCTCACATGGTTGCTTATGGGGTTGTTTTCCTGAGCAAGCGCTGAAAATCAAACGTATCCTTGTTGGGCCGCTGGTCCAATCAGGACTCAGTGTCTAGAGTCCCAGTGAGCGAGGCCATCGAAAGGACTCAATTCTCCTCTATATGAGACACGCCCTCCCTGAGTGCCGGGTCCCCAGATGGCTCACCGCGGCCTGCGGAAGGTCAGGCCGTACTGCTGACAGGCCAGCCCCACGGTGGGAGTGTACACAATGGGCATGAATTTCTCCACGTCTGACGTCAGCACTCGGTAGAAGAGCTTCTCATTCCGATCTTGGAGTGTCATGAGAATGATGTACCTGGGAAAGGGAGACAAAAACCAAGCTGCTCACACCAACAGCATGTGTGGCAGCAGGGGAGGCCGTTGGTGCCAAGACCCAGGGCTCTCACTCAGCTGCTTGCAATGGCACGTTCATGGACCAATCACCCACCCCTCACCCCAAGCATGGGTCTCACCTATGAAATGTGGAGAATAGTACCTGCCTTATGGTGCTTGTTATTACATATGGTGCAGATCCTGTTCTAAGTATTTTGCATGAATTCATAGGAAGCTGTCAATGAACTTGTGAGGTAGGTACGACAATTCTTGCTATTTGAGTGACCAAGGAGCCCAAAGCACAGAGAATGAAATAACTCACCCAAGGTTACACAGCAGGGATTTGAACCTAAGCAATCTGACTCCAGAATCTGTGCTTTCAACCACTGTGCAAAATGGTTAGTTATGTTATTATGACTTGGACATTAATGAGTAAAATGGAAAAGTAACATTCTGAGAGTGGATAGGGTGAAGAAAAATTCTGGACACGCCAGTGATGCATGAATTGGCCTTTGCTACTACACAGGCTTTGTTCCCTGAAACCCAAAATCAGTAAGTTATGAAAAGAGCCTTTCATTCATACACCCAAAAATGCAAAAACCTCAGGGACGATGATAACCCAGGTCTTGACGTTTACAATGAAGTAGAGGTAACTGCTGATATCACAACCTTTCTGGACCACAGTTTAGAAGAGTATGGAGGCACTTGAGGTTCTTCCTTGCCTGCAGTGGGGTGAGAAAGATGCTGAGACAGGGGTATAAACCTTGGGTGTGGTGTCAGAGTCCTGGGTTTGAATCCCAGCTCTGCTATTTACTAACTGTGTGACTTTGGGGGAGACTTGTGACTTCTTGGGGCCTCAGCCTCGCCTGGTCCAGATCTCAAAATTGAGTTTTAGAAGCTGCTTTTAGGAAGAGAGGGTTTATGCTTAGAATAGCTAGGATCTCAACTCATTACTAGTCTAAGAACTCCTTACACAGTGGCCATTTGTACACATCTTTTTCCCAGTTGTGCATTCAGCGATGTCAAGTCAGTAAAATGAAATCAGTCATGGTGGGAATATTTACACCATGGATATTGGCAAATACTATAAATTAGCCTCCCCCTCCACTCCCTGCTCAAGAACCAGTTATTAAATATGTATCAGCACCATTACTCTTATCCAAAAGAAGCTGGGAACCTCCTTAGCAGTTCTCCAAGCACCTGCTAAAATGAGGGACCCTTGGGAATGAGGGGGTCAGAGTAATCAACAAAGCATAGAAAACAAGCCCTTTGGAGCTCCAAGGATCAGGCACATCTCCTGCCCTGCAGCCTGGCATGCCTTCCCAGGCATATGAATAGAAAGAACTGAGAGTTTAGTATCTTTAGGAAAATGAATTTCACTTCAGACTTCAATTCTTCTTTGTAAATTAACAAAAGGAGGTTCAAATTGTTCAAAGTTAGGGGATGTCTCATGTTGTTAGTTGGATTCATTGTGTATTTTCTGATTTGCTCTACAGGATGACAAGGCTAGACCTAGTCTGAGTGGGATAAACAAAGGAAAAGACTCTTTGGTCTGGGCTACAGTATTAGCCATAGACTTCAGTGCTTCAGAAGTAGGGGGGTTAGCCACAGGCTTACTTACCCACTACTATTTAGAAGCAGTTGGTGGTATGGGGGGAGCATGAGAAAGTGGGTGCAGTATGACCCTGACAAGCTGTTGAGCTTTGCCCTTCGTGGGACAGCCACACTCTCAGGGATCCAAAGTGCTGGCCATTAAGCTTTACATTTCTGCTAGACCCCATAGCAAGGTGACATATTTATTTCACAAGCTCTTCCACAGTATCTCTTATGTACCAGTGCATCACAAATACGCATGCATTTACTCTCATCATAACCATACGAGTTAGGTACCACTAACTGATTGCACAGACAGGGAAATGATGAAGAGAAGCAAAGTAACTTTTGCTATTAAAAGGTAGAATCCTGGTCTGAACTCAGTCTAGTCTTGGAGCTACTAACCTCTGATGTCTTTTAGCTGTGGCATAGCAGAGGAAATAAAAGCACAGACTCTGGAGCCAGCTACCTGTGTTCAAATCCAGGCTGTGCCAATCTGTAGCCATGAGACCTGACTACCTTCATTAGTAAAACTGGTAAAGCTGACCCTGTCGTCCCCATTTGGTTCTTCATGTGTATATTCTCACTGGGGAGACTGCAGAGCCATGGCAGGATTATTAACTGCTCCCCATAAGCCTCCAACATATGACGGAGCAGGCCCTTCCAAGGGTGTGCCTGTCTATCTACCCTCTTCTCTACCGTGTTCCCCGTGTTTCAGGAGAACCTCTTGCTTAACACACTCTCCCTACATCTCTGCTCCCCTTCTTCCCTCTGAAATGCCATCTGTGAAGTCACTGCTGAAGTCCTAGCAGTGCGTCTGGGTCTGACTCAGGTCTCACCACTTCCCAGGGGCCCTTCCTGATTCCTCGGGTTGGAATTCAGTTTCCCTGCCCAGTTCCCCCAGGACCGATGCCTTCCTGATCCTAACAAGCCCCCTTGCTCAGGAAGACCACCACCCCTTCGGAAGGCAGAGCTGGGTCTGGGTCTGAGACATCAGAAAGGCTCTCCGCCTCTCCCAGCTGGAGAGTATCCAGAAAACACTCTATGGACTACAGGGAAGAGACAGCTGAGCCAGGGCTCAGGCAGGGCGAGCAGACACTAGGCACTGACTTGTCCAGGTCACTCTGCTGCCGCTCGTAGTATCTCATGATCCGGAGGAGCTGGACATCTTGGCTCAGGAAGCAGGGCGGGATTAGGCCATGGATCCCAAGCTGCATCCTTTCTTCGAGGGTAAAGGCCATTCCCTAGGAGAATAAGAAAGAAGCAGACATATGAATGGACAGGCAGGAAACCAAGGACAGCAAGAGGTCCCGGCCATGGCAGGCAAAGGTCCTTGTGACCCAAAAGAGAAAGGACCTTGGACTCAAACCCCACCTCTGCCATTGAGGCACCAGGCAACCTGGCGCCAGTGACTTTGAATCTAATGAGCTTCAGCACCCTACTGAAATGTGGGGGCAATAGGTACATTCTCAGTTTTGGTTTTCTTTTTCTTGTTGGCTTGTTTTTGTTGTTTCAAATATATCTTATTTTTTAGAACACTTTAAGATTTACGGAAAGATTGAGAAGATAGTCGGGAGAATTCCCATCTGTCCTTCACCTGGCTTCCCCTCTGATTAATATTTTACATCAGTATGGTACATTTGTTAGAGGTAGTGAACCATTAGTCATACATTGTTATTCAGTAAAGTCCATGGTTTATTCAGATTACTTTTGTTTTCACCTAATACCCTTTCTCTTTTCGTTCTAGGATCCTATCGAGGATACTACATTACACTGAGTTATCACATCTCCTTAGGCTATTCCTAAGGAGACGTGATGGCTCTTGACAATTTCTCAGATTTTTTTTTTTAAATGACCTTGAGAGTTATAATTCCTACTAGAATTTGTCTGATGTTTTCTTCGTTACCACACTGGGATTACGGGGTATTTAGACGGAAAACCACAGAGGCAAAGTGCCATTTCCATCACATTGGATCAGGGCACATACTACCGACATGATTTACTGCTGCTGATATTGACCTTAATCACCTGGCTAAAGTGGTGCCTCTCAGCTTTCTCTACCAGAAAGTTACTGCTTTTTTTTGGAATGCTCCTGCATAGGATATTTGTCTCTTCTCCCCCATTCACTTCTTTGTTCAGTTATTTATTTACAGTATATTAGAATGGACTCATGGGTATTTTTATCTTATACTCTGGGTTATTATGCAATACTGCTTTATTTCCTTTGTTGCAAATTGTGCCACTGTTGGCCATTGGGAACTCTTTCAGTTGGCTCCTTTGTCCCTTTGACATATTCCCATATTTTTTCCCTTTCCCTTTCCTTTCTCCCATTTATCTTTCTCTCTTTTTTTCCCTCCGTCACTCCCTTCCATTCTTTTTTCCTGGCATTACAAGATGCTCCAGGCTCATCTTGTATATTGCCTGCTCCAGTCCTACAAGCAGCCACTTTTTTTATTTTATTTTTTTAAGGAGGCCTGATTTGGTTTTTTGGATCATGATATTAGAAACCAAGATCTGGGTTCTTCTTATTACTATTGCTCCTTTCTCTGGGGTTTCATTGTTTCTAGTCCCTCACAACTGACAGAGCAAGAAAATAAACCTTTATTAAGCTAAACCTAAGTTCATACTAATGTCTCCAACTCTAACCCATTACCACATGGATCATTCTGGCCTCATCACTGTGCTGATCTGTGAATTCTCATTTCAACAGTGACAGACTCAGCTCCTACCATCTGCTACCCATTTACTTAATCACTGAATCCCAGTGTATACATATAGAAGTATTAAAATGGTTAACCTATATCAAAATGGGGAACAACTTTATAAACTAAAGTACAGTGCTTCTATACTGTTCCTTTTGTCTTTCCTCTTACTAATTCCACCTCATTTCCAAAGTTGCTTAGGTCAGCATTTTTTCTTCCACCTCTTCACCCCCTTCACTGAGGTTGTATTATACATTTGTAATACAGTTAAATTCTCTTTTCACAGTCCACATTCCTTATGAGATCCTCCAACCTAATAAATGGTTTTCAAAAAATCTGGCTACATTAAGGCCTATTCTTTGTATTGTAAAGTTATATAAGTTTTGTCAAATGCATTATGTCATGTAGCCATCATTTCAGTATTATGCAAAAAGTTTCACTGCTCTAAAAATCTCATGTGCTTTACCTATCATCCCCGCTTCCTCTCCCTGAACCCATGAAAACTATTGTTATATATATATTTTAAGTATCTCTACAGTTTTGCCTTTCCCTGAATGTCATACATTCAAATCATGCAGACTAACGTCTTTAATTCAGCAATAAGCACTTAAAGAATCGTGTCTTCAGGAGATGGAGCTGGGACAACTGGATGTCCACATGCATAAAAATAAAGTTGGACTCCTTTCTCATACCAAATATAAAAATTAACTCAAAATGAATCAGTCAATCTTCCTCACCCTGGACTTGGCAATGGATTTTTAGAATTGATACCAAAAGTATCAGCTACAAAGAAAAAAATTATAAAAGGATACGATCAAGAGAGTGAAAAGACAACTTATATAAACAGGAGAAAATATTTGGAAATCATATATTTGGTAACGGTTTACCATCCAGAATTTATACATAACTGCTACAACTCAACAATAAGAAAAACAACCCTATTATTAAAAACAAACAAACAACAGCAACCATTACAAAACAGTGAAGGATGCAGGGATAGCTCAGCAGTTGAGTGTTTGCCTCGCCATCACCAGGTCCAGGGTTCAATTCCTGGCCCTGGCCCATGCAAACCCATATGCTGAATGGCGGTATAATTGGTAACCACCAGGATGCTGGTGAAGGTTCTTGCCTCCCATGTGGGAGGGCCCCCCCCAGTTTGGATCCCACCCCATGTTGCCCCATATCCACCTGTGTAGAATGAAACCAAGTCACAACCAATGGTATACAATTATGGAGACTGCTCTGGGCCCTCTCCCCTCCCCCCGCCCCATCTTCTCTCAAACAATAAAATAAATCTTTAAAAAAAATAAGCAAAGGACTGGAATAGACACTTTTCCAAGGAAGATACACAAATGGCCAATAACACATGAAAAATTGCTCAGTAGCATTAGTCATTAGGGAATTGCAAATCAAAACTACCATGAGATACCAGTTCACACTCATTAGGATGGTTGTAATTAAAAAAATAAACACAGTAAATAGCAAGTGCTGGTGAAGATGTGGAGAAATCGACACCCTTGTACATTGCTGGTAGGAGTATAAAGTGTTGCAGCCTCTATGGAAAAATAACTTAGTAGTTCCTCAAAAAGCTAACCATGGAATTACCATATGTCCCCAGGAACCCCACTCGTAGGTATATACCCAAAGTCATTGAAAACAAGGACTTGAACAAAAACTTGTAAGCCCGTGTTCACCACATCATCAGTCATAGTAACCACAGTGTCAACTCAACACAGGTGCCCATCAACAGATGACCAGATAAACAAAATGTATATGTGTCCAATGGGAACTTATTCAAACAGAGACAGAGATGAAGTTCTGCTACATGGGTAAACCCTGAAAACACACTAACTGAAGCCAGATACAAAGGTTAACTATTGTCCGATTTCACTCACATGAAATATCTAGAATAGGCAGAGTCATAGAGACAAAAAGTAGATTCGAGATTACTGAAGTCTAGGGGGAGGGGAGACTGGGGAGTTATTGCTTAATGGCTACAGAGTTTCTGTTTGAGGTGATGAAAAGTGTTGGAAACAGATAGTGGTAATGGTGGGACAACATTGTGAATAGACTTAATGTCACTTAACTGTATACTTAAAATGATTAAAATGGCAAATTTTATTATATATACTTTGCCACAACTTAAAAAGTTTAATAATGTATTAGACCCCAAACCACTGAATTGTATACTTTAAATGGGAGAATTATATGGCATGTGAATTATAGCTCAATAAAACTGTCTTTAAAAAATTCTTCACATGCTTTGGATGCAAGTCCTGTATCAGATATGTGTTTTGTAAATATTTCTCTGACTATGTGGCTGTCTTTTCATTCTCTTACAAGGATCTTTCACAGAACAGCATTTTCTGGTTTGAGCACTGGCATGGAGAGATGGTGGGTAAGTAGAAAACATCACGGAATCTGCTCCCTGGCCCCTAAGCCCTACGGAGACTGTCTGCTGGCGGAAGTTGCAGTAACTGTTCTCAAAACGGACACTCTGAGACATGGGGACACAAGCTGCACTGCCTTTATCCCAAAGTGACAAGGAGCAAAACATGGTGAAAATGAGAGACCTTTTCTGCGTGGAACTCAGGGTGGCTCTGCTGGAATGAGCGCTGGTCCGGCCCTGCCACGGCTTCCTCAGCCGAACGCCCCAGCAGCGTGACAGTGGGGATCCCCTGAGATGCTCCATGGTTGGTGAATCTCAACCAAGAAGGGACCAGAAGCCCCATGGCGAGGGGAATTATGTGGGGGGCTGAGAACAGTTTTTAACTAACTAACTAACTAACTAACTAACTAACTAACTAACTAACAACTAACTAACTAACTAGAACTTCCTAACACTGATACATGACTCCCCATTGTATTCGAGGCTGTTGATACCTGAGTCAACTCTGCTTAATGAGTCCCAAGTAATTCGCAGTTCTTCCTAGAAGAGACCTAGACTGTGTGGGTGAGAAGTGAGGCCTCAATTGTGCTGATGGGTCTCTAGCTTCCCTGGACTCCATTGGGGAGGGGAAGCTTGGAAAGATAGGGAGCACTAGAGTTCCCCTCATTCCTCCACCAGCTGAAAAATATCTCATGTACAATTACTGTAAGCTTGTCCACAGGGAGATAAATACCGACAAGAAGATTCAAGCCCATATATTGATCATCGCCACCTTAGAGTGGTTACTATCGTCAACTCTAAGGAAGAAAGTGTGAAGAATATCCAGTCTTACTCTCTACAGATGAGAAGCTAAGCAAGAGAGGTTATGGAATTCTCCCGAAATTGCAAAGTTATGCATATTTCATTGCTTCTTAAACCAGGATGACAGATATTCAATATTAATAAGTATTTTCCCGATGATTTTTTTTTTTTTACTAGAGGTAAGTAACAGAACCAAGAATGGATCACAGGCTGCATTCTTGCCACTACACTGGCAGAATTCCTTCCAGGACCTTGGTGAGGTGGACCTTATAGGATGTGAGTTAGGATGGGGGTGGTGAAGGAGGAGTGGAAAAGAAAAGAGAAATAGAGAGAAAAGAGCGCATAAATGTCGCCTTGGCTACTCCTATTTTACTCTTTGTTTTTGTTTTGTAACTTTGGAGGTCTCTAAAATGACCAATACTGGGCTCCTCTCATGTTCTTATAAAGTAATAATGGGGGAAGCCGGGATGGCTCAGCAGGTTAAGCGCTTGCCTTGCAGCCCTGGGATCTGCAGATCAACTAGCTTATGAAAATCCTGAAGAATTGTTCCTCTTCTCAGAACTGTTGGAACTTTAAGAAAGATCTGTCCTAAGACAGGCTCAACTGTGTTTGAAAGCCTGCCTCACAGAGACTTCTCGAAGTACTGTCCACACATAAAATTCCAAACCTTTTTCTTCATCAAAGCCTAACGTCTCCAGTTCATAAATCGCCTGTGCTGGCCACCAGTTATGCAGGCACAGGCCCCAAGGGACTCCGGTGCTTGTGCAGGAAACCTCCTCACCCTGGGGACGGGGAGCTGTCACCAGACACTAGAAGGCAGGCAAATGCTGCCTGGCTTGGTAAAGACTGCTATCGTCTGTCCTCAGCCCTGGGGATCCTGAGGAGGCCCAGGCATTTGCTGATGACATCATCTCTGTTAATGGCCACTGTGGGTTTTAATAGCAGCCGGCTTCTCTCTACGAGGCTAAGTGTTTCTCTTGGCTGACTGCCATAAACCTCTTTTGTATTTGAGGGAAAAAAATATGACCATTTAACAACTGGTCATTTTAGGGCTTAAAAAAAAGTACTACTAGGAGCTAATGTTAAGGCTCCTTCAGGTTTACAAGTTTGTAAAACAGTAATGCAGGCACTTGTGGCCTCCAAAATAGGAAAGGCACAGGAAGATTCTGTAGGCTGTTGGGGAAAAGAATTAGAACTTACATTCCTCGACCAAAAAACCCATAAATAAGCAAACAAACAAGAAACCTTTGCTAATTGACACTCAGGCTCTTGGTCCCTATGTCAAGAAGTCATAATTCTCTGTAAGTATACCGGGAGTCTGAAGGTAAAATTAGGGTTTGTACAACATGGAGGAGTTGACTGGGGTGCCCTGAGTCATTCTTACCACAGGGAGAAATTACAGTTTCTACATGCCTCGTTAAATACAGTTATGGACTATAGATCTGGTTTTAACAAAGATCTCAACATAGGACAACTGGCTTTTGAACAATGGCTGACTCCCTTAGCTATGTTTCAACTTACCAGTTATTACTCTTTTAAACATGGTTCAATTGTCACAGAGCCACTTGCTTGAACCCTCCCTTCCAGCCAAGTGTCCCTCCCCACCAGCTCTGGCTTCTCCAGGGGGACCGGACCGCTGGGCCTCCCAGAGACCCAATAACCAGCAGGTTAAGAAGTGGCAGAGTGGGTGACCTCAAATCCCTGTCCTAGCACCACTACTTGAGTTGGTCAGTGCCTGTGCGGTACCAGTGTTAGTCTTTTAACTGCCACCGCTGACTTTACCTATTTTATCATCTTCTCTGAGTGGTCATCTTTGGCCGAGCCACTGAACTCTCCCTGAGGGCTCAGCATGACCCGAGTTCCCAGGACAAAACTTACTGAAGTCAGAGAGAAGCTCCTAGAATAGTTTTCATGCTTAAAGGGTTGAGAGGCAACAAGGCCACCAGGTTCGGCCCTGTGCCAGTTCCCTGCTGTTCAGAGGCCGAGGTTCTGAGTGTCCCCGTGCCTTATGACTGAGCGTTTCCCTTGGGAGGTCTCCCAGGCCAGACGGGGATCGTCCTGGTGCCTCTGGATCCAGAGCTCTGCCGTATGCTTGACAACGTCTTCTCGCTCATTCCACAGCGTTCACGAGTTCCTACTTTGCGTCAGGCCTATCATGTTAGGCCTTGGGAGTCTCTGAAGGGCATAGGTGCTGGTCACTGCCCTCATCAGTCTGCTAGATGAGACACGTGTTTTAACATATAATGGCCGTGCTGGGCCTCAACCTGTGCAAGCCACTCCCCCAACCTATTAAACGAAGTGTTGCTCATTTGATGTGTTGTAGGACTTAATGAAATAGTGCCCCCGAAACGCTCAGCACAGGCGCTAGTGCATCGGATGCGCTCAGTGCACGTCCGCTGTCCTCTTTGTTGCTCTCACTGTTCTGGTCATGGGGCAGGGGGCACAAGTGAGCTGATAAGCAGACACTGGCGATGAGCCCTGAAGGGCGGTCAGGAGCTGGTCTGCCAGAGGCGGCTGGAGGAGCAGGGCTCAGGTGACATCACCGCACCCCGCATAAAGGTCCTTGTCTATGGTAGGCTCCGGCCTCTGCAGCCTCACGCGTTCTCCCCACACCTCCACGGGCCCGCTCTTTCTGGCTCCGTGCTTTGACTCACATCAACACCCCTCCTCACCTCCCTCCGATGTCTTCCAATCCTCCTCCAGGAGGCCTTCCCTGACCCTCATGTCACACAGCTCCCCCTTCGCTCGGGGCCAGTGTCACGAAGTTTAGCACATGGAAAGTGTCTTCTGTTGGATTCCTTCAGCATTACTAACGAGTAGTAAACTCAGGGTAGTGTGAAGTAGACACTATGCAGTAGCTAACACAGGGCTGCCACACAACAGTATTGTCAGCATCAATGATAGCGGCCACCACGACCTTTTCCAGAGCACACGCTGGGCTGGTTCAGGCACTGAGCCGGGCACTTAACACTTCTCATCTCTAGTCCTCACACCAACCCTAAGCTAATCATTCTGTGATTATTTTCCCCATGTTGTAGACTAGCAAACTGAGGCCAGAGGGGTAAGTCACATGCCAAAGGTCACAACAAGGTGATGGAAGAACCAGTGTAACCCAGGCCCATACACTTCCAAAATTAATACTCTTTCCACGGAGCTAATCAACTGTTCCTAAGAGTTAACCAATTAAACAGGTTGTTGACTGAGTTGGCTTTGATTTGTTTAGAGGTAAAGTTATTCTGCTTCTCCAAATAGAGTCAGTTACCTTAATGGTTCAGCTACTGCTGAGTGACCCTCTGCAGGGCCAGGCCAGTCAGTCCATCTGCAAACAAGTATGCTTGTACCTCTGCGTCCGCACGAGGTGTGATCCAAGGATACAGTGAATGTTTAAAAGACACATTGCTATTAATCGCCTCAGAAGACTCCCTCTTGTTTCAAACACACTTATCTCAGCGTTCTTGCCACTTTCTGAAGCAGTTCTGAAAGTCCTCTTTTGTGAGTGTCTTTAGTTGCACTGTTGTGGCTGCCTTGATGTCCTGAATTGATTCAAACATTTACCTTTCATGGTCATTTTGACTTTGGGGAAGAGCCAGAAGTTTCACGGTGCCAGATCTGGTGAATAGCGTGGATGAGAACACACCGTAATGTTTTTATTGAACAGAAATTGCCATAACCAGAAGCAAAGTGTGACCTGAATTGATTCAGATAAGATAATAAGCATATATATATATATATATCGTGA
Source organism: Craseonycteris thonglongyai (assembly GCA_004027555.1). Lineage (NCBI taxonomy): Eukaryota > Metazoa > Chordata > Mammalia > Chiroptera > Craseonycteridae > Craseonycteris > Craseonycteris thonglongyai. Next base: position 16,750 of record PVKE010015611.1, read on the forward strand.
ATCTTTAAATAAAAAAAAATTACAGTAAAAGACACATTGTTCAAAGCGAGGGGGAGTAGTGTTTTGAGGGAGATTAATGGCAATGTGTCCTTTACTGTAATACATTTTTAAAAATTTAAACATTCACCGTGTCTTTTGATCACACCTCATATATGGTCCCTGACATACCCACAACTGTGTTTCCTCTGATTAGCATCATTATTGGAAGGAAGGATTAACAGGCACATGTGTAAGTGAAGGTTTTCTGTTTCACCACTGTTACATCGGGCTCCAAGCTGGCTGCTTATGCTGTAAGCAGCTTCCTCCATGCATCACCTGCAACAGCAGAGAAGAGCGGAGCTGGGCTGGTGCTGTGGGCAACCAGCTCCAAAACGACAATTAAAGCCGATTAGCTGTTAGGGGACCAATGGGCATTCCTGCTCCTGTTGTGTACGACCACTTTGGTGTCTGGGATTTTTATGCGTTAGGGTGACATGGACTCCGGTTAGAGACAGGAAGTGGGATTACCGAGGCTACTGTGTTCTCACTGAACCCCAGGTTTATGAGGGCCCCTGAGCAATACTCCTGAGAGGGATATACGGGGGTCTCAGAAACACAAGTCTTAGCAGACACAGACCTGAGCATGGCCTTCCTCCCAGACATACTTCTGTGATGAGGTGCAAAATTGGGGAGTGGACATTGCTCATTATTGTCCAGAACTAACCCTAAATCAGATTTGGGCTCAAAGATTGGGCTTTGGTGCTGAGGGCTGTGAATGCTCCAAGGCTGCCTGTGGTCTTTCCACCTATGGTGAACACAGACACTCTTGTTCTTACAGGAGATGCAGCTCAATTTTCCTTCCAGGGGATAACAACCAGGACAGGGAGATTTGCACTCACATGGTCAGTATGGGGATTGAGAAGGGAACTGGAAGACAAAAGTTCTACATGTGTTTCTCCACTTTCCAGCTGTGTGGTTCTGGGGAAGTTACTTCACCTCTCTGAGTCTGCTGCCTTCACTGGGTGGTTGTGTCAATCAAATGAGAACGTGGATATTGAGATCTCTTTGTAAATTAAAAAATGTGGTAGAAAGGTTAAAAAAAGGCTGTGGCTATTACAGTTTCACATCCCTCTAAGTTCAGAACTACAAGCGACATAGCAATTGCACTTTATAGTATTTGTTTCCTTTCTGGTTTCTTTTCCCTTCAAGACAATATGTCCCTCGAGGACAGGGACTATGTCTAAATGAACTGTGTGCCCCTTTTGCCTAGCATATTTTTATTGCTCTATTGTTTCTAAAATGGTCTCATATGGTTTGTGTCATTTGACCTTAGGTCAGGTGTCATTATCCCCATTGATAGAAAAACTGAGGCACCGATGTGTCCATAAAATGCTGAGGGCATATGGCCAGTACATGCCACTCAAAAGTATGTAAGAATAATGGCTATTTCGATCGTTCTGCCATTGGAAGACAGACTTAGGCAAGTGTTTGGATAAGGACCAACATAGAAAAAAAATGGAAGAATTTTCTCCTGAAATTCTTGGCAACTCTAGGACTTTGTCCTAACTGAACAAGGGAACAGAGGAGATAGTTGGAAGGCTTATGAATCAATCATTCTCTTGGAAAAATTCCCTGCCATGGTTTGAGTGCCTCATGACCTTTTCTTCCCAAGAGACTATTATTTAAAACATGAAGTAATATTGTTCTTGGCACCAGGATGGCCTTCCAAACTCAGCCGAACGTTGATAGGTGATGGGTAGGGGCTCTGCTGAGGACAAGGAGGGACCTCTTCCTTCCTCCAACACCACAACAGTTCTTTGAAGGCTCAGCCTAAGATTGGGTCAAAAAGTGAACTATGACCAGGAGGATTAAAACAAACAGACACGCTTGGGAGGGTCTCTGAACAGGCATGGTGCCGGCGGCCTGGTGCGTGCGGGCGAGTGGGCGGGGGTGCGGAACCGGATGTGAGAACAGCTAAGCACAAATTCATCCGGCGGGCAATCATCCAGCAGATCACCGTTAACCTGTTCCAGCCCTGATGTTAACCAAGTCCTCCTTGTCCTGGGACTTGACCTCAATTCTGCCACCACATTAGGTGAATCAGGAAAGTCATTTGACTGGGAGACAGGTCTACTGATGTGGCAGATGGGACATCAGAGTAAACAGTTTTCTCCTCTGTCATGGTATCAGGAGGCAGAAGTTTTAGGTCCAGAGTCATTTTGGACTGATTTTATAATAACTACTTATACTTAACCATCTTTTTAGGTTCAATGAAGTAGTTTTATTTCCTTTGTTATATTTGACAATCCCCTTCCCCCAGCCCCCCCAAAAGAATATCCCTTTGACAATGGTCCCCAAACTTTGCTACTTAATTAGAACCACCTAGAAAGCTAACAGATAAGTGCCCAGGTCTTACCACATACTTATGGGGATGGAAAACTGGATGAGGAGTTTTTTACTTTAATATTGTTTATTTTTTAATTACATTTGACATGCAATATTAGATTGGTTTCAGGTGTACAATACAGTGATTAGACATTTAACTTACTAAGTGATCACCTGATAAATCCAGTATTCATCTGACACCTTACATAGCAGACTGGACTGAAAACTAAAAGTTCAAGCTATTGGAATGATTGGAATACTCTTTGAACTGCATTTTCACTTTCAAATTAGATTTATATTAAAAGAAAGAGAAAAGAAAAAGTAGAACCTCAAACCATGTAAGTTTTTCTTCCCATCAGTGCTTAGATTAGATAGTTAACATCGCATTGTTTCTTTAGTCCCTTCTAAGATAGAATCTAATCATGGCATTTAGTAAATGGGAGAGTCTTCTAAAATTTTTCTCACGTTATATATACAATTAGCTCTGTGATCTATATTGGTCAGGACTACATGTATTTAATCAAAGAGCTCTTTTCCATTGCTGATTTCCTGAAAGGTCACTGGAATTTCTGCATATGTGACTTGGTTACTTTTGAGTGACACTGTCTACCCTGAAGGAAGTGATGCTGACATTCACAGAAACCTGCAGGGTGACCTCTCCTTCAAAAGTCTCAAAATTAACAACGTTATGCCCAAAGCTATATTTGGTGACATTTAGCTACCAGGCTCTTCTAAAACTTCTATCATGTGATAAATAAAGTCAATACTTAAAGTTTCCTTTAAATGACCTAGTAATAGCTTGTGCTAAATTAATGTTAATTAACTAAATATATGATTGAATGATTAATTGGCTCATTGAATAATTTGGAAATTTTCATTTGCTTTTCTAGATGGTCAGTTTGTAGAGTAGTTTATATTTTCTAACTTATATTACATTAATGAAGATATTAGCACTATTTCTTTAGTGCCTACTAAGGTACAGGCTTGTAGTAAGTGTTGAATGAACCATTACACTATTTCTATTTTATCCTTCTACAAAATATCAACCTAAGTTTAGACAGTTAATAAGTTGTAGAGCTGTAATATGAACCCACGTCTGTAAGCCACTGAAATCCGTAGTGTAATCACTAATTGTCCACACGCTACTCTGCATTGCATTCTTTGTTGTGATTTTGAACATTTGGCAACTACCTTTGTCAGCCAAATTAAAGACAAGATTTGATCAGGCTTCCTGCAGGAGTATTTCCTGGCTGGTTATCCCAATATACCCCTCGCCTTTTACTTCTAAACCTTCTCTAGAAGGAAAGGGAGAAGCATGCAGCAACATTTAGAGTTCTTTCTCCAAAGGTGAGGGGATAACAGGGGCTGGGAAAAGAAATGAAATATTCTGTCCAGGGGAATAAAGCATAGAAGTGTTTGTCAAACTTAATTAAATTCTGGCTATGAAATCAAATTGATAGGGAGCAACCAACATTTTAAAACATGATACAGGCGAAGCCGGGATGGTTCAGTGGGTTAAGCACTTGCTTTACAGCCCTGGGGACTGATGATCAAATCCTAGCCCTGGCCTGTGCGGACCCATATGCTGAACTGGGGTGAGCTTCCCATGCAGGAGGCCCCCAGCCCAGTTCCTGTCCTGTGCAGCCCCCGCCCACCTGAGTTAAGGTGACCAGATTTTAACATTGGCAAAGCGGGACACCATTGATCAGGGGGAGGGGGTTCTTGATTAAAAATTTGGTCTATCTCCCACCGTTCCCTAGCTTGTCGTGCATTCTTTCCAAAAATTGGCACTTTTTTAAAACGCTGCAGGACGTGGGACGAATTGTTAAAAATTGGGACTGTCCCGCCAAAAGCAGGACGTCTGGTCACCTTAACCTGAGTGGAACGAAACCATGTTGAAAACTGATGATGTACAACCATGGAGACTGCTGCGGGCCCTCCTCCTTCTCTCTGTCAGGTCTCTCTGCCTCTGTCAAAAACAATTTTAAAAAATCTTTAAAAAACAATGATACAGACCTGAGTAGAAAATATCAGGCTGCATCATGTGTAGTAAGGGTAAGTGCTATTTTGCTAAACTTTTGCTTAATTGCCTGTGTGTGTTTGTGCATGTGCAATGTGTATCTATGTGTACTGGCTTATGACGAAAAGTGTACTTTTAACTGCAGCTTGTGGTTTAAACATCTCATATTTACGATATGAGGACTGCCCACTGCCAAAGCACAGTGATGGTACGAATTATCATACACTGTGGTATCAGGACCTCTTTTTGTCCCTATTGGAACCCCAATGAGAGTCCTAGCACCGGTAAGTTTACAACAGAGAACACATTAGCTGCCACGCCCATGGAGAAGACAGAAGCTGAAGTGTTCCCACTGAGAAGACAGCTGAGTTGTTTCCACAGAGTCCAAAACAAAGGGATTTCTCTGTTATTTTCCATAGTAAGCAAAAAGAAAAACAAACAAACAAACAAATGAAAGAAAGAAAGAACAGAAGCTCCAAATTAAGTATCTGGGCTTTAGGGGCAGTTGAACCTTGGTGAGAAATCAAGATAAGAGACCAGCCTTTTATTTATTTATTTATTTATTTATTTATTTATTATTGTTAAATTTAATGGGTGACATTGGTTGGTAACAATTAGATAGTTTAGAGACCAGCTTTTTATAGGGAACAACTCTCTGAAGCATTTTTACGGCTGGAAGTTGATGAAAGCCACATAGGACAAGGCTTGAGGATAAGGACCTTAAGACACTGTTCTCACTGCTGTCTGTTGAGCTGTCCAACCTCTGGCCCACACTACTCACTCAGTCTAATAATCTAATTGACTCCATTCCTTCAACTAATCCATTCCTTCAACTATCTGGTCCTGTGTGACACGCACAGTTCTAGAAGCAGGTGAGAGATGAAAAGGCCTAAGTCTCACCTACAAGTAGGGGAAACAAACACAGAAGCTACAAGACCAAGTGATTTGTCATGCAAACAAAGTAACAAAACAACGTGCTGCCATTCATTTGACAAAGCTTGCTGAGCACCTACCTATTCTGTGCAAGGCAACGTGCTAGGCAGTAAGGGTACCACAGTGACAAAGAGAAGTTCCCATGCCAATAGGGTGGACAAGTAGTAAATGACTAATTATTTCACAATAGGAAATGCTACAAAGCAGAGGCAGAGGAGGCTGTGGAGCCTGGAAGGAACCCGGAGCCCGGATGTAGTTTCCTTTGTGGGAACAGTGAGTAGGAGAAACTTTCCTAAGGAAGCACCGTTCCAGACGAGATATGAAGGGTAAAGAGAGCTAATTAGGCCAAGTGCCCGGGTACAGCCAAGCAGAGAAACATTCTACGTGGAGGAGAAACAGCATGTCCAAGGCTCAGGAAGGGGAAGGAGCAAGAGAGGACCGAGACTGGGCAGCGTGTGGATCCCTTTGCTCAGGACTTAGGTTTGTGGCCTCAGGGCCATGGAAGAGCACTGAAAGCTTTTAAACAGAAGAGATACAATTCACTGTGTGTGTGTGGTTTTTGTTTTTTTATTTCTTTGCAAAAGATCACTTTAACTACAGTGAGAGAAATTTTTGGAGGGGACTAAAAATGTTCTGATGTTAGGTGTTTACTTCCCAGATGAAAGGTAATAGCAACTTGGACTAGGATGGTAGGAGTGAACATGGAGATAAGTAGAAGGGTGAGAGATATGTGGAGGAGCTAAGATGCACAGGACCTGGTGATGGATGGGAGCTGAGGGCTGAGCGAGAAGCAAGGGTCAAGGATCACTGCCATCCTATCTGGATGGATGACTGTGGTGGCATCACTGAGATGGGAAACTGAACAAGGGCCAGGATATTCGTGGGGAGGGGTGGAATGAGAGGACTGCTTCTCAAATCGCTTTGTATACACATTGAGTTGGACAGGCTTTAAAATATCAGCTGGGGCATCGGTAGGCGGTTGTAATCTCTAAGTCTGGGTCCTAGAGAGAAGGCTGGAGAATGTACGGTAGAGAGGCAGTCCGAGCAGCCTTGCAGTGATTGGTGCGAGATCGAGTTGGAAAATTCATTTAGCGGCATATCGAGACATTTTTCGGGATACACTCAGCGTATAAGACGACCCCCGATTTTCGGTTGACTTTTTTTCGTTTCAAAAGTCGTCTTAGACGCCGGAAAATACGGTATGTGAAAGTTGTTAGCAATACGCGGTGCTGAAGCTCCATGGGGAGAGTTTAGAGGCAGAAAGAGCCTAGGGCTGAGCATGGAGAAACTCCAGCATTTGAAGGCTGGATAAAAGAGGCTGAGCTGGTGGAGGAGTCTGGGAAAGGCTGAGAGGTTGGAGAACCAGAAGATGGATTGTTACAAGGTAGTGGCCAAGGAGTACGTTTCAGGAAGGGAAGAGTGGTCAACACTGCTGAAGTTCTGTGAAAGGTCAACTAATGTGAGGACTGAGCACTGTCCCCTGAAGTTAGCAAAGTGGAGGGACCCTGTCAGCCAGTGAAGTTCTGCAACAGACCGGGGTGGTTTGATGAGAGAGCCAGGGGTCAGGAAATGGAAACAGCAAATGCGCACAACTCTTCCAAGAAGCTTGGCTACAAAGGGGAGTGATTAAGGCGGAGAGACTTGAGCAGGATTAAATGCTGACGGATGAGCTACTCAAGGATGGAAAGCATGAGAGCCAGACCCCAGGCGGAGGGACTGGCTGCAGACAGAGGGGCCACCTCGGCTGTTGTACCAGGATGGAAGGAGCAGTGGGCAGATGGGGGTGCCACGTGTTTACAGGCGTGATGGGTTAACTGTGGGAGTGAGGGTTGGAGGAAGTGTCAGAGTAGAGAATTTTTGAAAGGGAAGTTGTGGGGAGTGTGAGAGCAAGGTGATGACAGGAAAACACGAGATTTCTGAGCGTAGATAAGGGCTCAGTTGAGGTTGATGATCGTAAATGTATAGCTGTACACCTTTTCCTCTAGCATGGCTTGGCTGCCTGCCATTTGCACGGAGAAAGCAACACTGGGTTTATTTAGGGTTGTAATTTTTCTCAAAAGAGCACAATGAAAAGGACCAGGAGCAAAAAGGTGCAGGTGCTGTCAGGAAGATTGGGTGTGAAGGGCTGTGGAACGCCGGCTGGATTGGATGAGGTTAGTGGGAGGAGCGATGGTTGCAGTAGGTACACCAATGGGTAGAGGGCTGTGTGGACTGGAGACCGTGGTGAATTCAGAGGGCACAGCTGAGCAAGCAGCATCCCTGATCCGAGGGTGCTAGAAGCACTGATTTCTGTGATTCTAGGATTGCTATGACTCACAGAGAGGAATTTCACACAATGCCAAGGTCCAGGGTGTGACTCTGGGAGCAGCTGAGGGGGAACGCAGAGGAAAAGTATTCCAGCTGGGAGAGGCCAGAGTGTTGGTGGAGTCAGCACATTGATGCTGCAGTCATCCAGCATGATGGCAGGATGGGGGTGGAGAGCATCTATAAGCTCGTGCCAAAGTCCTTAGTGAACAAAAGGTGGTAAATGACAGTGATGAAAAGGAGAAAAGGTCAGGATCTCGAAATAGCACCACTCCTAGAAAAGGAGCCGAGAAGCAGGCTTTGTTGCTGTGAAGTTTGTCTAAATCAGAGGATAGGAGAGGGCAGTTCTAAAAGTGGCCTTGGGGAATGAAAGAATACCTACAAGTATGTCCTAACATAGAGGGTTGAGGAGTGTGAAAAGAAGACACATGGGAGGGGTTTGAAAGAAGCAGTCAACTCATGATGAGGTAAGTTTTCATTAATAGATGGAGCTGGAGAGACTTCTAGAAGGGATAGAAAATATAAGGAAAAGTCCTTATTCCTGAAACCCGAGTGGGAAGTGTGGGGTGGAGAGTGGAAGGCTGGGTCAGGAGCAAGGATGTACAGACATGAAAGTCTGATAGAGAAATGGACACAAATAAAGGAGGAGTTGGGAGTATTAAAAAAGTGGCTTATTGCTGGGGGTTACAAAACAGATGGACAGGAAGGTTTTGCAAGAAAGGTCACATCTAAGATGACATGAAGTAGAAGTCCTGCCGATGGGCAAAGGATTCCAGGTAGAAGGATCAGCATGTGTGAAGATGCAGAGGTCCAGGAAGCATGCTGCCCAAGGCCAGTGCAGTTTGTTTCCAAGGGGCTGTTGCATAGAGCAGTGGTGGGTGACAAGACCAGAGGCGTGGACAGGCCCCAGGCTGCTGGGCTCAGGTCCAGATTCTGGCTCCAGCTGAGGAGGCTTGTGGCTTAGGGACCTCCTGTAGGCTTTTAAATGGAGCCAGGGCACAATCTCTGCCCGTCTCTGTTCCAGACAAGGGGTCTCTTTGCCCTCATGGGCCCCTCCCTGCTTTGGCTCACCCTGCCCTTGCAGAGCACAGCCTTAACCCTCTGGGTAAATCCTACTCACTCCCAAGGCCTAACACAAGTCTTAGCCCTGGAGTCAAGCCCTTCATGACTAATTCCAATCCACACCTTCCTCCTTTTCTCAAAATGTTTCCATTCTTACAGTCAGACTCACACACCCAAAGAAAGACGGTGGCAGAGGCCACCATTCACCATCAGTCAGCAAGCATCCTTCTCACCCAGCTGGAGAGACCTGTAGGACATAAAATTATAATTACGAGAGAGTAACCGGTTTCTCTCGCCCCCTTTTTTTGCTCTCTCTCACACCTTTTCTCAAAACAATAAAATAAATCTTAAAAAAAACAAAAAAGAATTGTTCCAAGAGCATTAAAAAAAAAAAAAAAGGATTTCTTCCCTTTTCTATTCTACATTTAAAAAAAGGAGTGTTTTCACATTCAAGTATAACAAGCATTCAGTTTGAAAGCCTGGGTTAATCATGTCTCAGGTAATGACTGGCTGTGTGGCCTTAAGGAAGTGACTCAACTTCTCAGGACCTCAATTTATGAATCTGTAAAATGGGATAATAATACCAAGTCTACAAGGCCATCAGGAGATCATATAAGATCGTTCACGTATTAATTCAATATATTTATTGTGTGCCTTCCTATGTGCCAGGCATGGTGCTAGGAGCCAGGCCACGGCAGTGCACAGGAGGGGCAGTCTGTGCCCCCCTGCAGCTTGCAGACTGCAGGGAGGGACATGTCACAAGTAATATCACAGTAACTGCCATGATAATAATCTAGGGAGCCAGGCTCCAAGCTCAGTCTGGTTCAGAATGCATCCTGAACACACATTAGTTCTTCCCTGCCTTTCCTACCTTCGTCCTATTAAAGTGCTATAACAAGTGCTATATGCTACTATATGTCAATTACTTACTTAAGACGTTTTTAGGGGCTCTCACTGTAAATAGGTACTATCTCCGGCTCCCACAAACACAGGTGGGATACTGAGGAATCCACTGCAAGGTGACTAACTTCATGCCTTCTCCAGGCTCCTAAGTCAAAGGAGACCCAGTAGAAAATAACCACATCAAGTCACATATCTCAACATAAGTCCTTTGGCTCACTAGTGCGGAAAGGCATTGTCCCAGGACTCGGGTTGTGTGGAGGCAAACACGACAGCCTCAAGTGGGGCCGGGAGGGCTCTTTCTTCTACGAATGGGCTCTGCATTTCTGGTGAAAGAATGCCTGGGTTTCCATAAGCTTTACTCATGAATGACAACATTATTTAAAGAGCTCTGGACACAAAGCCTTTCCCAGCTCCTCAAGGGCCTGGGACAGAAGAATCAGGCTGAGGCGCTGGCCAGGCTCGCGGCTAGGCAGCAGGTGCACGGCTGCAGAGAGACTTCATCCCCCTGCGGCCCTCACCTCCGGGCCTGCTCTGCTTCCCCAGCACCCCGGGGTGGATGGCTGAGTGGCGAGGTCTGGGCAGGTGCAGGGGCTCTGAACAGAAGAGCTTGCTCTTCTATTCGTGTGGCAGCAGCAGGGTAGGAACTAATCTCACTGGCTTGGGCATTCAGACAACCTTATTTTGGTCACCGACCGGAGAATCAATTGCCTTCTTTTTTGGTAACCTTGCTGTCACCTGCACAGACCTGAGCTCTAAAAATACCTGTCAGACTTATAGCAAGTGTTTGTTTACAAATTTGTCTCGCCATTTAGACTCTAAGGTTTCTTTACACAGGTACTATGTCTTACTTATTTTTACCTTAGTGTTTGGTTTGTGGTCGAAGCTTAATAAATGTGTGGAGAAAAGTGGGGAAAGAGAGAGAGAGAGAGAATAATTGAATGAATGAATGAATGAATGAATGAATGAATATTAGTCCCTGAGGTTGCACTAGGTTAAGAAATGCCAATCTGGGTTTGAGAGACTCTGGTGGGTCCTCAGAGGTTCATTTCACAGAGATGCGATGTGGGGAATGTCACGGGAGTAGGGGTCTGTCTGGTTTCCCTCACTACAGTTTAAACTAACTTCTATGATATTCATCTGTCTTACACACTAGGCTTTCTCACTTGAGGTTTTGTTTGAATAAAAGTTTCTGTGACTAAGAGAACTGTTTGAAAAAATATTAGGCTATATTTTTTTCCCTTAAGTTTCTTCTAGTTTTGGTATTTTCTGTGATGGGCAAGTGCTTGTATCATTTCTGCTTTTGCTCATTGTTAGAACATATTTCAGCATCTTATTCTTGGGATGTCACAGCAGGAACAACACGGATAAAGGAATTCACTGCCGAGTACCCACAGTGTGTTCTGTTTGAGCCGGAGCGTGGACAGCGAAGCTGTAATGCCTGGCTCCAATGTGTCCTGCTTGTCCTTACATATGTGCTGTCCCCAGTCACAGGGATGGGTGCGGGGACTCTTGGGGTAACTGGTGTTTTGAGCCTCTATCTCCAGCTCCGTTTTCTCACGTCTAATTTTAACATGACTTACACTGCACTTCACATAGCACTTCTGCTGACTGTCCCAAACTGGGAGGTGACTCAGCTCACAGAGGACAGGAGTGCTGCCCTAGACAGGTTGATTATGGACATTATCAAAGAAGTGTCTGCCACTCAAGTTTGAAAAGGACATCATCAGACAGCAGGACAATTCCACAGCATGGACTATCAACAAGATTATGGAGAGACTCCTATGACTTCATCTATTCACTCACTTAGGGTCTGTCTATTGAGCACCACCGTATATAGGGCTGTGGAAGGCAATGGGGACACAGAAATGGATAAGGGGAAGTCCTTTATGAAGGAGCTCACATCCTAGTGAAGAAAATGAAACTAGCTGCTATGTTAAGCACAGACACAGAAATGTATCCAGTGCCTTGGAATTACACAGTAAGGAGCCAAAAAATACTCCTTGAGGGTTAGTAAGAGCAGTAGGGAAGACTTCCCAGAAAAGTGGCATTTAAATTAGACCTTGACTTTGAACAGATATTCATGTCTGGAGGCAGGAGAGGGAAAGCAGGGCAGGCTACAGCAGCAGAGGGAAGAGTGGGGAGATTTAGGGTGCTAGACAATATTGGGGGTGGGGCTGAGGGGCAGGGGTATGTCATGCACTCAGGCTGGGAGGATAGATCTGCCCAGATTGAAATGGGCCCTCGAGGCAACGGGAAGCCGGTGGTAGTTTTAAAACATTGTCTCGTGTGTCGTGCTAAGGACTGCTAATTATCCTGTAGGCAGTGGAAAAGTTCATCAAGCAGGCAAGTGCTGTCCAATCTTCATGTTAAAGAGCCCACTAGCAGCTGAGTGGAGGACTGGGGAGGGGTGGAGGCTGGAGGCTAGAGGCCGTGATAGGCTGCGGCCAAGTCCGTGTGAAGGGGGAAGATGCTGTAAACCAGGGCAGAGCAGAGCAAACAGAGTGAAGGGACAGCTTCCAGGAACATTTCAGAGGAAGAAAAAGCAAGACATGATGCCTCCTTGTGTATTGGGCCATGAGGGCAGGTAGAAAGCTGCTGGTGGTGGAATAGCTTCACTGCCAGGAAAGTGACTCACTTCTACACACCACCGTTACAGTTGACTGTAACCCTGACAGGTGAACGCAGCACATCAGCAACTCCTCAACCTTTCTTTGCTCACAAGAGAGGTTAGTGAGCCGCAGGCGTATGCCAGACATCCTACTGTACGAAAGAGAGAGGGTCCTCCCTCCAGGTGCTGACAACGGCATTCTGAACTGGTTGGGAATTTTAACATCCAGCACAAAACAATTTTATGATGCTCTGGACACCTTTCTTTTTTTTTTTTTTTTAAATATATTTTTATTTATTTTTGACAGAGAGAGAGAAATAGAGAGAGATACAGAAACAGAGAGAGAACTGAACTGGGGGAGCTCCCAGTTCAGCATATGGTTCTGCACAGGCCGGGGCCGGGATTCGATCCCCGGTCCCCGGTCCCAGGCACTGCAAAGTGAGCGCTTAACCCACTGAGCCACCCCGCTTCCCCTGGACACCTCTCTTAAAGGGTACCACCTCGTTACAACATAGTATGAACAATAACAACTATCACTTCATACTTTGGTTTTATGCTTAATATGTTGCAAAACAACACTTCCACGTAGATCATATGAGTCCCTCAAGATTCATAGGTTTTGCAAGGTAGCTCCTGAAGGTACCAGGAAATGATGATGACGAATCTGTGTCCTTTTAGGACCTGATATGTCTGGAAGACAAGTCAGTAGTGAGTTTCTCCAGCCAAATGTCATGCTTCCTTGGGGGCTCTGCCAGCACAAGCCAGGAAAGTGGGGTGTCTGCAAGGGTGGCGGCTGAAGTCAGGATCAAAGGAGGGTTTTTTTATCATGGAAGCACTTGATGAGCAGGATGACGCTTTGTTCTTATTTCTGGGGCCTGTGGAGGGTGTTGAAGACATCGATTGGGGCTTATAGTATGCATGAAAATAAAATAAGTAAATAAAATGTCAATAAAGAAATAAAAATGAAAATATCGTATAGAATATTTTTGAAGTGTCGAGCATGTATTAGAAAGTTTCAGGGGAAGCTGGGATGACTCCATGGGTTAAGCACTCACTTTGCAGCCCTGGGGACTGAGGATCGAATCCCGGCCCCGGCCCACACAGATCCATACGCTGAACTGGGGTGTGTTTCCCATGCAGGAGGCCCCAAGTTCAGTTCTCACCCTCCCCCCGGTTCAGCCCTTGGCTCAAGGGGTCGCGCCTCCCATGCTGGAGGCCCCCAGCCCAGTTCCAGCCCTGCATGACCCCTGCCCACCTGTGTGGAATGAAACCATGTTGGAAACTGATGAAGTTCAACTATGGAGACTGCTCTGGGCCCTCCCCTTTCTCTCTCTCTCTCTCTGTCTCTGTCAAAAACAATAAATCTTTTTTAAAAAAGAGAGTTTCAGGGAAAGCCAGGATGGCTCAGTGGGTTAAGCGCTCACTGTGCAGCACCGGGGACCGAGGATTGAATCCCAGCCCCGGCCCGTGTGGACCCATATGCTGAACTGGGAGTGCCCCCAGTTCAGTTCTCACTGGGGTGAAGACTCCGGCCCAGTTCCTGCCCTGTGCAGCCCCACCCACCTGTGGAATGACACTATGTGGAAAAACCAATGATGTGCAGCTATGGAGACTGTTCTGGGCCCTCCTCCTTCTCTCTGTCTCTGTCTCTGTATCTCTCTCTCTGTCAAAAACAATAAAAATTAATTTTTAAAAAAAAGGAGAGTTTCAGAATACCCTTTTACAATAAATGTCTAGTGCTTACTATGCATCAGGTACTGTATTAAGCACTTTTGACTCATGTAATCATCATAATTGGCTTATGATGCAAAGATTATCCTCTCTATTTGAGAAAGAAACTGAGGCATAGAGAGGTTAAGTATTTGGAAAGTTAGGATCTGAGCCCAGTTGTTCTGCCTTTAAAGCTTGTGTTCTTAAACACTGTCTTGCAAAAAGGAGACTGATGATCAAATCAAAGAAATAATTGCCTTAGTTTGACGGTTCAGGTCAAGAGGAATTTACTCAGCGTCTCCTATGACGGAGGCGCTGCGCTGGCCCAAGGTCACGGACTTTGTGAGTGGGAGGCCTGGAAGCTCGGATCTGGCTCAAGGTCTGTCTGGCTTCCTCACTCTTTCTACTGCATCTTCCTTTGTGTGGGTTGGTAGGGCACAGTGCTTGTGGAACAGGATGCCACAGCTAGAGGGACAGAAGCTCCCAGCTCTGCTGTGCTTTGGGTGGGGTGAGGGGGCACATCTGGGTGGGTCCCTCTGCGCACCTTTCAGGCCCCAGACGTTCTAATATGGTCCAAGTGGTGAGAATTTATCTTTTGGGTTCAGATACCTCCAGACAATGAACAGCAAGCAGTCTTTAGGAATCCCAAGAAGTATTCTTACAATCCTAGGCCTTGGCATTAGAACCAGCTGAACCTTCAGGTGTTGAAATCCTCTTATTTCCCCCTGACAACTCACACTATACCTCAGACCGCTCTGATAGCTCCCACAACAGTTGCCTTCATATTTGAAAAACCTATGAAATTACATATTTGAAGAGATTATTCATTGTATTTCCTACGGAAAGCACACGTACCCCATAATGCTTTAATAATGATAACCACATGGATTGAGGGGTCTTTGACAAGGGGTGTCGTTAGCTAATTTGAGAACATAACAAATTTCAGTCTTTTCTGACTAGTGCAAAAATTAGCAGATGGTAAAGTGCCCTATAAATTTCCTACTTGTGCAATTCTAATGCTGTCATCATAGCCAGGTGAAAACTATTTAAAGCCAATTCTTCCCTTTCTCCATTTTGAAGGTCCAAGTTTCAGGCTTTACTTAGTAAAGCCCAGAAAACGTTTTTAACCAGAAGTACTGGATACTCCTAAGTGGTTCTCACTCAAAATGCAGCCCATAATCCCTCCCAGCCAGTGTTCATGTTCAGCCTCCTTATTCCTTTCTCTCAAAAGAGTCCAAGAAACTTTAAGAAGTTTTCTTACCGAAATGTATGAGGGTGGGCTAATAAATGCTGCCTCCACTGTAGTATTTTTTGTTACATTAGACCAGGGATTCCCAACCCCATGCCCGCAGGTGCCATGGCGCCCGCGGCCCTATTTGTGTGCGCCCGCCATTATTTGACTGCATCAGAAGTTTTTCATAAACACTAAGTAAAACTATAATTTATTTTTATACATTTCTTAGAATTTTAAAATACTGTTAGAGTATCTACACAGGTTTATTATATTCGTTGGCATGTTTGCGATATCGTGTGTATAAGTTTTTCCCTAGCTGTCGCCTTTGTACATGTCGCGTCTTGTGTAGCCGCTGCGCTCTTTACACTCTCCTCCACCCACCGGGAGACGCCAAGTTGCCATTTTGATTGCGGTTGCTGGACTGATCGGGTCGTGACGGTTAGCTAGGATCACAGTGTTTTGATATATTCAATTTTAAATGAACTAAAAGCCAGGTAGGTAATCTATTACTATGGTGGCAATTTGATATGATCTGGTAGTTCTATAACTATTTTTATTTTTATTTTTTTAGTCCTAAAATGAGTGGACCAAATAAGAGAAAACGAACCTATAATTTGAACACAGACTGGGAGGAATCATATTGTTTCATTAATTTAAAAGGTAAATGCGTTGGCCTGTTGTGTGGCAGTAGTATTGCAGTGCCGAAAAAACATAATGGTGAACGTCACTTTCAGACAAGTCATACCACTTTTGATACGAATTATCCACTTAAATCTGAAGTAAGAAAGAAAAAAATAAATCAACTAAAATGAAGTTGAACTACTCAACAGACTGTTCTCACTAGACATGTGGAAAAATCTAAAAAGGCAACCATTTCTTCTTTCAAAATTTCTCACATACTCGCAAAGAAGAAAAATCCTTTCCAGGATGGTGAATTGTTCAAAGAAGCATTTCTGACTGCTGCCGATTGTTTGTTTGAGGAATATTCTAACAAGCGTGAGATTATGTCGGCGATACGAGACCTACAGTTGTCAAATAACACAGTCACAAGAAGAATACACCCAATTTCAAAAGACTTGCAAACTCAGCTAAAGACTCACTTGGAAATATGTGACTGCTTCTCTCTGCAATTGGACGAGTCAACAGATATATCAGACACCGCACAGTTGGCAGTTATGGTGAGAATGGTATTTAGTAACTTCACAGTAAAAGAGGAGCTGTTGCAAATATTACCAATGAAAGGACAGACGAGAGGTGAGGATATTTATAAAACTTTCAGAACATACGCCAGGTCGAT
>PVKE010015612.1:0-33198 GCA_004027555.1 Craseonycteris thonglongyai
CTGGAGTGTCTGTATCAGTGAGTACTGTTCAAGATTGTTTAATCAGAAAGAGTGAACAGTTAATGATGTCTATCAGGGGAATAGGAAAGGAGGTTTTTTTTCAAGATTGCCTGCCTTGCTAATATTGATCGGCCTTGGGACCAAATGAAATCTCCAACTCTGTCTAGTGAATGCCCGTTGAGTTATATATTTGTGCAATTAAGTCTTTGAGCCAAAGTACAAGTTTTTATATCTGTTCAGTTAAACATGTTAGTTTAATTCTGCTGTTTGAACTATCTTTAGAACTCAGTTCTTTTCGCCAAAGTTTCAATCATCATTTCCAACTCTATATCTGCTACAGAGTTGAAAAGATCCTTTCCATATATTCAACTAAATCATTTATCTCAATGTTGAACAGGTCATGTGCAATGAAAACATAATGGAAATAACCACAAAGCAAAAACAACAGTAATAACTACCATACTCATATTGAGTGCTTTCTACAAACCAGACACAGGGCTAAACCCTTAATATCTCCATGTGGTTTCTCTCATTTTTATCTTTATAACAAATCTATAAATTAATACTATTATGAGCAACTATTATTATCTGTATTTTAAAGATGAAGAAGCTTAAGTAGCATATACAATATTGTCACCCAGCCAGTAAGTGAAATTTCTTCCAATATCCTGGCATTGCAATGCATCTGAGCCTAGCAAACCATCCAGTCTTGTTTCCATTTGTTTCAGCAATTTTTTTTTTCTGTCTGCATAAAGAGTTTTCTCTCTAATAGAGAAAACAGGACAAGATGAAGTATAATTACTTCTCTCTTTTATCTAATAATGTGTACCATATACACTGAGTCATTGGGCTTATCACTTCCTTGTTTTTTCCCCCAAATATGACAAAAGTTACCTTAATATTTTCCCATGTTTCAATTTATTTTGGGCCTTAATCATTTTGTCATTATTCTAATAGTTTCATCTTTCATTTGTAACCCTTTCCTTCTTGTACACATGTCCATGTAAAATTTAATTTCTTGGGAGGTGCGTTAAGCATCTTCTTTGGCCTTCAACAGGCCTCTCACTTCTTCTTCCTAGTCTTCAAAGTGATCAAAGATTATGAGGTGGAAACATCATTTTTAAAACCTCTCATCTTCTTTGAGCAAAAATTCTTTAAAGGGATTATGACTCTCTTTTGAATACTTCCCTAAAATCTATAGTATTTAAATTTGACTCTGCTTGCTTTTTTTTTTTTTTTTTTTGTCATTAAAAACTTAAAGGTGAGTTTTTCATCTCCTTTCCAAATTCCTCAGCCTTTGGTATCTGCAACATATTTTTCCTTGCTTAGTTTTAAGACCAAAAAAGAAGATTCTTTCACCTTTGCTTCTATATTCAGAGAGGTGGGTGAAGTGACTTATATAATATTTTCGTATAAGAAACATCATAATAATGGTTTCAGAAGAATATGGTTTAATGTAATGACAATGTATCTATTTTTCATCAAACAGTTTAAGTGCTGTGGTTTAGTGAATGGAGCTGCTGACTGGGATAATAATTTTCATTATTATTATGAGTCATGTGAATGTCCAGATATGCCAGATTCTTCTTGTATAAATTATGAAGGAAAAAATATTTACAAAGAGGTAAGTACTAATCAAATTTGGTAGTTACTAGTTCTGTTAATATTTTTCATGATGCAAGTCTTTATAAAAATTAAATTGCAATTATAATAGGAATCATGATATAAAAGTCCCAGGAACTTCCCAAATAAAAACAAAATTTTTGTACAAAGATAAAAACAGATATAAAAAGATGAAAGTATTTAAATTTTTCTATGAGTCTGGCAATTTGAATTCAACTCCAATAGATCAAAGTAACATTCTACTGCAAAAGGAGGCAAGATACAGAATAACAAATAAAAGTTTATTTGTCCTCTCTTTGGTGACTTTAATCATTATTCTCTATCTTTTTCTATTTTAAAGTAAGTTCTAGAAATTTATATTTTCACTTTAATTTTGAAACTAAACCTTTCTTTTTCTAGTCAAAGTTTCCTTTTCTTAAGTAATTGTGTAGGTATAAGGAAAGGATGTGGCCTTTAGGGGGTTTAGCCCTATATGTTACATGTACTTACTAATTTATCTAATTATTGCTCCAATTTAAAAGTTGCTTCTGATATTTAAAGTCAATTTAAAAAGCTGAGTTTATCTTTTATGTGTTGTACATACCATATTTATGTTACTTGTGGATATACTGACCAGACATACCATTTGGAATGAGACATAAAATAATTGTCCTATTTTGTTTCAAATAGTATGTATAGTCAGTTTAGTCTCACTGGGCTAAATTCAAGGTTATAGTAGGCTGACCATACATACCATTTGAAATAGAACAGTACTGTTGTTTTCTGTATTGTTTAAAATGGTACATCTGGTCAACTTATTTGTAAATATCAGTATGTGAATATCATGTTTCTTATTACTTACTTCATCAAATATTTACTGACTATCTCCTATGTACCAGGCCTTCTACTAGCCATTGAAAATCCATTTCTGAACAGGACATAGTGTTCTGCACTCATGAAGATGATGCTCAAATAGGAAAGAGAGAAGGATAATTAGGCAACTTTAACCCATTGAACTATTGGTGTTTCTTAGGGGCGGGCACAGGATGTTATGGAGTCCCATCTAACTCAGTTTTTGGAGTTCAAAGTATGGCCTCCTAGAGGGCATGGTATCTGTTTCTTACCACAGAGCTTTATATAATTTGTTCTCTTTACCTGAAAGAAATGTGTACAAAACTTACAAGTGATATTAAAGAAATTGATTTTTCATTTATTTGCTATTATTCTTTAGTGCCTACGATGTGTCTGACAGAACCTTGCTAGAATCAGACATACTTCTGGATCCTCTAGAAGATTATAGTTTAATTGAAAGAGAGACATATAATAGCTATTATAATTCAATGAATTTCTGTAATACCTGAAGACTACTTTAAATCTAGCATTGGCTTACTAATGCCTACTGAGGTTAATTATGTATTGAAAAATAGAACGTATTTCAAGAGAAACTTCTCTCCTATAGACTACCATATTTCTTTTACTAATTTTATCAAAATTAAGAAGACTGTTCTGAAGAGGAATTGCTGTCACTCATATTTAAAGTAACACATTGGGGAGAAGTTATCTGTAAGAGTACATGTCTTTTCATTGTCCAAGTAATATCATTTAAAAAAATATTATTTTTGTATTTCTCCCTGTTCTCTTCCCCTCTGCCTAATTTTAGTGATAGAATATCTATCTACAAGGAAGGGGAAAATAAATATGGTGTAAACAAATGTAGTTTCTACTTAGCATAATGAAAAAATTAATATATTCAGTTGCAGATTGCTGTCTTCTTGATTCATTTTAAAGATTCAAGTCAAAGATGTTTTTCCTCAAGATAGATTTTGAAAAGCCCTCCAAATTCACACATAGTTTAGCCAAATATAGGCTGATTGCTATACCTATTTCTGAAAAAGGAAGGACATAAATTCACAATACTTCCATCTGCCTTATGTTATATGCAAGAAGTCTGGAAAAGTAAAAAATCTGAAATGGCCGTAGATTGTCTCCCCTCCACTCTTTTGCCAAGATAACCTGATTATCAAGAGAGAGAAAGCCAGGGGTGGGGTGGGGCTCCTCAAGTATATCAAATGGGACTCAGTAGTTATAATCATTATGTAATATTTTCTGATGTTTACCATTTTGGATCAGATGAGAACAGAGAAATTCATTACATTCAGGGCGGAAGAGAAAAAGACAGTATTACTCATCCTTGATAAGAGCTTTATTTTATTTAACAGCAATATTTTTTCCCATATAGGACTATCATAAATAGGAATGATATATTTTCTGGCAATACAGATAATAGCACTATTGTACTATGCAGTATTTTGCATATTTTAAATTATTCATATAATTTATAATTTTTGGAATTTTTAGGTTTAGCCTAAAATATTTTAAGCTTTGACTTGCATGCTGGTTTGAATAAATTTCAAGAAATGTGGTACAGAAACAACTTTCCAAATTCTCTCGCTTTCTCTCTCTCTCTCTTTTAAATCTAAAGTAAGGACATAATGGACATAATTTTTTTTTCTTTTTAATGTAAAAATAAACATGATAAATATCAGTAAGGGATTCTTGAAAAAATTTGTTTTAGAAATAAAAATTTGCACTATTATATATATATATATATATATATATATATATATATATCAAGGTGATAACATGATAACAACTCTAAAATGAATAATTGTAAGTTAGGATTAAATTATTATTTATAACTAAAGTTCCCCAGATTCAGCAATGACATAGTTGAAACAAAATTTTATGCATCAAATGCTTTCTCATGTATGAAAAACCACAAGTGCAACCTTTTAAAGGTGGAGGGAGGAGTGTGAAGTGGAAGAAATAATCAAATTTGTTTTTGTTGAGAATTTTTCTTGGTAACAATGTTAAAAGTCAACCTAGTAGGGAAAAGAATATTTAATTCAAATAAGGTCATCAAAATTTGATTAAAGGTAACTTTATATTTTCTTTTTAACAGCCATGCATGTCTTTGATAAAAGACTTAGTTAAAAAACACATTATCGTAATTATTGGAATAGCGTTTGGACTGGCAGTTATTGAGGTACAGTGTAATCTTACATTATTTACTTCCTTGTTCGTTCATTAATTCTTCTAACAAATATTTATTGTGAGACAAATAAAAACCAGGTGTTTCAGAGAAGCATTGGGTACCAAGTGCCCAAGGGTCAGCATCTCCCTCTATCAGCCTTCGATTTGGGGAGAAGATTACCATCTTATGAACTGATCAGGGCTAAGTCTATTAGTTCTGAGTAACCTTTCCAGTAGGAAATAAAAATTGAATTAATTTCCACATATTTCTTAGTCCTAGATATTTTATTCTCATTGAAAGCTACTACAAGAGTTAAAGTTTCCTGAAGTTAGAAGTAAAAGCACCAAACAAATTCAAAACACAACCTTTACATTTTCTCATCTCTCATCCTGATTTAGAAAAAGAAAATAAGAACTCAAGAGTGTGGGGAGCTGTTTTCCTATTACATTAGATGTAGAGAAATCTAACTAGTTCTAAAAACTTCAGATAGATGTCTTTGATTTTCTCACTGTAAGCACAAAGAACACATTTGGAGAAGTTTTTAAGGAAGCTCTACTTGAACTTTATATATTTACTCTTGTCAATTTGACTACTGATATTGAAAAAAATTGCATAGGGTTTTTATCTTGATGGACTTTTTTTGGCATGTTTGTTTGCTTGTTTGTTTATTTATTTATTTATTTATTTATTTACTTTCTTAAGAGCCTGAAGAAACATGGCCTAAAAACTTTGCCGAAAAGATGAAATAAAACTATTTCAGAGAAGCGTTTTTGGTATTATCATCTTAGATCTTGGTTAATTTAGATATATCAAGTGAGTTAAGTTCACTCACACTCCTGTTCAGAGCATTGGCAGGAACACTAGTGATGTATACTCTGGTTAATGCCTCAGTTAGGTGATTGCTGCTTTACTTTCATGGAATGCTATACAATGTCTTCCTGGTATTTCTGGAGGCATTCTTCCTCTTCTGCCACATCACTGCCAAGAAGTCCTACAGAAGTGGCTGTGTGTTCAAGAAGGAAGGAGTGCTTTTGTGGCAGTGGCTACTGCACAATCAAATAGGACAGGTTAAAGGTGTATCACTAGCTGAAATCCCTGATTAAAATACAAAACTACTCTGAGAACTTTCTCAATACTCCTTTGTCCCATTGGCCTCTAGTTTCCCAAGAAAAGATATGACTTACATAAATAAGATTAAAACTGTCAGTAACCAGAATATTTTTATATACTCATATAATTCTTTCAGTGTGTTCATAATGTCTCCAGCTTTTTCTCTTAAATGCCATGTTAATCCTGTTATTTTATTTTCTAGATACTTGGTCTGGTATTTTCTATGGTCCTATACTGCCAGATTGGGAACAAATGAATCTGGATGTGTGGAACTACCATCAGTCAAACTCCTTTAAAATTTTGCTTTGGCTTTGTAACTTGAAATATATGAGTGCTGTATATGTTAAGAGCAGTGGTTATATTAAAATTTATCATTTACTTAGACCACAGGTATCTTCCTGACATGCTGGACATATTTAGGATTTTAGTGATAGTAGAAAAATGATATGAATGTTTATTTTTACTCAAAATAAAAGTAATGTTCTTTGTGTTGGTTCTTTTTTGTGTCTGATCATTGTGTTCAAGTGGAACTGTGCTTAAAATATTTATCTGTAGCCACCCAGTGGAATAACCTTCATTCCTGTGTAACAGAGTCATGGTAATTTAAGACACTACATCTAGGCTTTTCAGATGCAGTGCTTTTTTTGTGTGGTATATCAACCATTAGTGATAAGATTGAATTAAGTATCAAGTTGAAAGGCTGAGAGAGTGACCCAGCTAAAAGAGTCACCATGTTTTCTTATTTATGCCAATGTCTACTAATGGTGTCTTTCTTTTCTTTTGAACTATTTATGGGGACAAGAAGATTTGAGTGCTGTCTTTCCAGCCATTGAATTTCTGGTATCTTTTTGGAACTTCCTCTGGGACATAGTTATAACTATTTTTATCTTTATCATTTTCACAGACATTCTTACATTTTACTATTTATTGTGGTATAATATGCACAATAAACTGAACAACTCTTAAGTACACACCAGTGTAATCATTATCCAGATCAAGATACATGATATTTTTAGCATACCAGCATGCCCCAACATGCTACCTCTCAGTGGTGTGCTATAGCTGGCTTATACCAATTTGCCAAACCAGACTCTATACAGATACATCTCTTCCCTACTCTGTGCTTAGTGACATCACATTGGTAGTTTGAAATCCACCATGATGGTAGTATTTACACCATAGAAACTGTCAAATGATATAAAATCAGGAGGTTTTTTTGTGGGTTTTTTTTTTTTGAGAGCTGGTTGTTAAATGTTTATCACTATGCCACCACCCTTCTCAGCAAATACCTTCCCCAAAGGTAATTACTCTTCTGAATTCTATGACCACAGATTCATTTTACCTATTCTTAAACTGAGCAGAATAGTAAAATATGCACTCTGTCTTCTTCTTCCTTAACATTTTCTTTGTGAAATTCATCTGTGTTTTTGCATGTAATTAATTTATTTTCATTGCTTTGTAGTATTCCATTGTATATGGAATGTATTCATCAATCCTCCTGTTGATGGACATTGGGTTTAATTCCAATTTGGTGTTATTGTGAATAAAGCTGCAATAAACAGTCTTTCACTTGTTTTAGTATGTATTTGTACTCATTTATTGGTAGATATACAGAAGTGGAATTGTTTTGCATGCATATAGTTAGATTCAATAGATTATATTAAGATATTTTCTAAAGTAATAGTACTAATCTATACTCTTACTAGAAAAGCATGATAGGTCCAATATCCTCTTCTGAGGAGGAGCAAGAGGAATAAAGGGAGTCATTGTCAAGTAGATTAGAGTGACCAGCAAGGAGTGGAAAACTTGGGAGAGCACTGGGTTAGGTTAGACAACCTGATTCTCTGCTCCCCTATTGATAAGAAAGGTATCTGTTCTCCCCTAAGCACATGTAATCTCCCAGGAACTATATCAGAAACTGTACTTTTAAAAATGTTGTTTCTTCTTACCACATCCTATTGAGGTAGATGCTATCTATTATTACCTTGACATTTAAAAAATTAAATTTTTAGGGTTATGTTGGTTAGTAAAATTATATAGGTTTCAGGTGTACAATTCTACAATACATGGTCTATATGTTGCATTCTGTGCTCACCACCCAGAATCAGTTCTTCCATCAACACACATTTGAGTCCACTCCCACCATGCCCCTCCCCCATTAATCTCTGGTAATCGCTAAACTATTGTCTGTGTCCATGAGTTTTTTTTGTCTTGTACCTTTGTTGCATTCAGTTTCATATCTCACACATGAGTGAAATCATATTGTTATGATTTATTTTGCTTAGCATGATGATCTCCAGATCCATCTGTCACAAATGGCAAATTTTATCTTTTCTTATGGCAGAATAATATTACATTGTGTATATATACCTCATTTTCTTTACTCAATCATCTCTTGAAAGACACTTTGGTTATATCAGTATCTTGTCCATGTCTTATCTGTGAACAATGCTGCAATGAACATTGGGGTACATATATTTTTGCAGAAAAAAGTTTTCAGATTTTTTGGGTAGATACTCAGAAGAGGGATTGCTGGGTTATAAGGTAACTGTGTTCTTACTTTTTTAGGAACCTCCATACTGTATTCCATAGTGGTTGTACCAAGTTATTTTTCTGCCAGCAGTATATGAGGGTTTGTTTTTCTTCACAGCCTCTCTAACATTGGTTATTATTTGTCTTATTGATAATAATCATTCTAACAGGAATGAGCTAGTATCTCATGGTTTTGATTTGCATTTCCCTAGTGAAGTTGAGCATTTAAAAAAAAGTATCTGTTGCCCATTTCTATGTCTTCTTAGCAGAAGTATATGTTTAGGTTCTCTGACCATTTCTTAAATTGGAATTTGTTGTTGTGGTTGTATGAATTCTTTATATATTTTATATATTAGCTTCTTATCAGAGACATTGTTTGCAGATCTCTCCTCCCATTCTGTTGGTTGTTTCTCTGCTTTGTTGATGGTTTATTTTGCTGTGCAGAAGCTTTTTATTTTGATATAGTCCAATTTATTTTTGCTTTTACTTTCCTTGCCTTTGGGGTCAAATTCATAAATTCCTCCTTGAACTCAAGGCCAGTAAGTCTAGAACCAATGTTTACCTCTATGCAATTTATTGTTTCAGGTCTGATGTCAAGGTTTGATCCATTTTGAGTTAATTTTGGTATGTGGTGACAGAGTTCAGTCAGATTCAATCTTTTGCACATGGTTTTCCAATTTTCCAAGTGCTACTCTTTATTAAAGAAGCTTTATTTTCTCCATTGCATGTTTTTTGCTCTTTTGTTGAAAATTATTTGTCTGCATATCTGTGGTTTTATAACTGGGTTTTCAGTTCTATACCATTGGTCTCTGTGTTAGTTTTTCTGCCAATACTGTGCTGATTTGATTATTATTGCTTTGTAGTATAAATTGAAGTCAGGGAGAGTGATGCCGCTAGCCTTGTTCTTTTTTTTTTTTTTTTTTAAGATTGCTTTGGAAGTTTGGAGTTTTTTGTGATTCTACACAAATCTGATAATTTTTAAATCTATTCTTGAAAGAATGTCTTTGGAATTTTAATGGGGATTGCATTAGATCTGTATATTGCTTTAAGTAATAAGGCCATTTTCACTATCTTGATTCTTCCAATCCGTGAACATGGAATAGCTTTATATTTCTTAGTGTCTTCTTCAATTTCTCTTAATGGTATCTTACAGTTCTCAGTGTATAAGTCCTTCACATCATTTGTTAAGTTTATTTTTAGGTATTTTATATTTTTATTGCTATTGTTAAAGGTATTGTTTATTTCATCTTTTTTTTCCCTGAAGTTTCATTGTTAGTATATAGGAATGTAATGAATTTTTGTACACTGATTTTGTATCTTGCAACCTTACTATATACAATTGTTGTTTCTAATAGACTTTTTCAGGTAGTCCTTAGGGTTTTCTATATAAAGAATCATGTTCTCTGCAAAAAGTGATAATTTAACTTCTTCATTACCAATTTAAATGCCTTTTATTTCTTTCTCTTGCTGGATTGCTCTGGCTAGCACTTTCAGCACTATGTTGAATAGCATTGGTGATAGGGGACATCCCTGTCTTGTTTCTGATTTTAGAAGAAAATGTTCCAGCTTTTCCCCTTTTAGTATGACATTTGCTGAGGGTTTGTCATATATGGGCTTTATAAGGTTTAGGCACTTTCCTTCTATACCCATTTTATTAAATGTTTTGATCATAAATGGATGTTGTATGTTGTTGAATGCTTTTCTGTATCAATTGATATAATCATGTTTTTAATCTTTTATATTGTTTACATGGTATATCATACCAATTGATTCATGAATGTTTAACCATCCTTGTGCCTCTAGAATGAATCCCACTTGATTGTGATGTATAATCTTTTAAAATTTATTATATTCTATTTGCTAGTATTTTGTTTAGGATTTCTGCATCTGTGTTTATCAAAGATATTGGTCTATAGTGTGTGTGGGGGGTGTGCTGTGTGTGTGTGTGTGTGTGTGTGTGTGTGTGGTATCAGGGTAATGCTGACCTTGTAAAATGAGCTGTTAAGTATTGCTGCTTCTTCAACTTTTTGGAAGAGTTTGAGGAGGATAGCTATTAAGTCTTCTTTGACTGTTTCATAGAATTCACTAGCAAAGTTGTCTGATCCTGGACTTTTGCTTTTGGTGAGGTTTTGAATGATTGTTTTGATTTTTGTGCTTTTGGCTGGTCTATTTAGATTATCTAGTTTTTCTTGATTCAGTCTAGGCAAGCTATATGTTTCTGGAAACTTATCCAGTACTTCTAGGTTATTGAATTTGGTGGCATATAGTCCTTCATAGTATGCTTATATGATTCTTTCATTTTCTGTGGTATCAGCCATAATTTCTTCTTTTTCTTTTCTTATTTTGGTTATTTGTGTCTTTTTTCTTTTTACCTTAGTGAGCCTAGCCAGGAGTTTGTCAATTTTATTAATTTTTTTTTGAAGATCCAGCTCTTTGTTGTGTTAATCTATCTATCTATCTTTCTGTCTGTCTGTCTGTCTACCTACCTACCTACCTATCTTTCTCTCTCTCTCTCTTTCTTTCTTTCTTTCTGTCTTTCATTCTGCCTTTATCTTCTCTTTTTTTTTCTTTTAGGTTTTCTATTTTATTTAAACTTGGTCTAATTTTTACTATTCTTTCTGCTGACTGGGTTTAATTTGTTCTTCTTTTTCTATTTTTCTAAGATGCAATGTTAGGCAGTTTACTTGAGGTTTTTCTTGTTTCTAGAGATAGGTCTGTAATGACATAAATTTTCCTTTTAATGCTGCTTTCACTGCATACCAATAATTTTGATATGATTTTTTTCATTCTCATTTGTGTGTGTGTGTGTGTATGTATGTGTATATATATATATATATATATATATATATATTTAAGATTTATATCATTGTTTGGGGGAAGGTGAGTGAGTGGGTGATAGAGAGAGAATGAGGAGCGCCCAGAGCATCTCCATAGTTGTATATCATTAGTTGTGACATGATTTCATTCCAAACAGTTGGATGTAGGGCTGTGCAGGGCAAGAATTGAACCTGGGGCCTTTCTCATGGGAGGTGACAACCTTCATCATAGTACCATCCTGGCAGTTAACAGTTGCGCCACAGTCCAACTTATGGGTTTGTACAGGTCAGGGCTGAGAATAGAACCCCAGACCTTATGATTCCAAGGCAAGCGCTCAACTGTAGAGCTAATCCACATCCTGTTTCTATGTTATTTATTTATTTATTTATTTATTTATTTATTTATTTGAGAGAGAGAGAGATACAGAGACAGAGGGAGAACTGAACTGGAGGAGCTCCCAGTTCAGCATGTGGTTCTGCACGGGCCCAGGCCAGGATTCGATCCCCGGTCCCCGGCGCTGCAAAGTGAGTGCTTAACCCACTGAGCCATCCCGGCTTCCCCTCTATGTTTTTTAAAGTCTTTTATTTCTTCTTTTACCCCATTAAATTTTAATAGTATGTTGTTTCATTTTCATGTATATGTAGTTTTTCATACTTTCTTTTTGCAGTTGATCTCCAATTTCAAAGCTTTGTGGTCAGAGAATACACTTGGTATGGTTTCAATTTTTTTTTTATATTTGTTGAGGGCAGTTTTGTGCCCCAGTGTATGATCTATCCTTGAAAATGTTCCAGGGGATGTCATCAAGATGGCGGTGTGAGAGGAACTCTTGAAACCGCTCCTGGAAAGACAACAATTTAAACAACTAAAATCCAACCAGAGAATCCCTAAATAGCACACAGCTTTGGCTGAGAGGCCCAAGAATATTCCTACAGCTGGAGAAACAGAGGTGAGTGAGAGAGAAAGAAAGGGAGCTGGAGATCTGCCATGGAGCGCTACCCGGAGACCCACTCAGTGACCAACCCAGAGGCTGACCTGAGTCCAGCGGAGGAGACACTGACTTAGGTGGGAGCGTGGGGGCAAGGGTCGAGGTGCAGAATGACTCTGAGTGGGTTGGAGGCCTGAAATAGACAGAGGCAGAGGCGCAGGCAGCCAGAGTGTGGAGTGGACAGAAAAAGCAGCACAGCTAATGGTGGCAAGAGGCCCTGGTGGGAGTGCAGAGGTAGTAGCTGTGGCATGGAGAGAGCAGCCAGAGTGCAATGCAGGAGGCCATAGTGAGGCACCAGCATCACACAGTAATGGTACAGGTGACTGGAGTGAGGATGTAGCTGCTGGCACGTGAGTCCGGAGGCTAGAGCTGGGGGCCCATGGAGTGTGAGGCCAACAACTGGAGCCAGAGGCGAGTGTTCCAGTGGCTGGAGCACTGACACCAGGTTCATGTTGATGGCTGAGATGCAGAGTGGCCCTCAGTAGGGTGCTCCCAACCAGAGCACTGTGTGTGGCCTTGGACAGAGAGCCAGGCTGCTTCCCCCTGCTGTCTCCCAGGGTTTGCCCTGCAGGCCTTGCCCATGGCGGGCCTTCAGTGAGCTGCTGCCAGGAAACCACCATTACCCTGTGAGGCAATCAGACCTGTGCCATTCCCAAAATACCTGCCCTCACTCTTCCCGCTGAAGCCAGCAGAGGGAAGCCACCATTACCTTGTGAAGCAAACAGACCTGTGCCTTTTTGAACAAGCCCTGCCCCCACCTGTCCTACTGAAGCCAGCAGAGGGATCTAGGTATGGCAGCTTCTGACAGCCGTGGGAATCTCAGAGGTGAATAATACCATTGCCCACTGTACCTTCCCAAACAGGAGACATACAGAGACTAGGGCAACTGAGTCAAAGAGAAGCCCATTTTCTAGGAAGTCTCCCACTGTGAGAAAACAAAAAATAAGAGAAAATATAAGAAACTAACACCAGCTAGGAAGTAAAAGAAAAGATACCTTAACATCTACCAAGGGAGAAGTCCTCATGTCTAGGAAACAAAATGCTCCAGCAGCAATGTTCAAATGCTCCCTTTGAACAAAGGAGCTCAGAAAGAAAGAGAAAAATCTCCAGAAAAGGTACTTGAAGATATGGAATTATATGAGCTAAATGACAGAGAATTCAAGGTTGCAATTATGAAAATGTTCAGAGATCAGAGAAAACTGGCAAAGTACACAGAGGAGCTAAGTGATCTCTAAAAGGAAATGGAACCTATGAAAAAGACACAAATAGAACTTCTGGAGATAAACAATATAATAAAAGAAATGAAAAGTGAAATAGCTAGCATAGGAAGCAGAGCTGACCAGATGGAGGAAAGAATTATTGAAATCGAGGACAAAAATCTGGAAATGTCACAGAAGGTAGAAGAGAGAGACCTAAAATCTAAAAAAAATAAAAGATATCTACAAGAACTATCTGACTCCATTAGAAAAAATAATATAAGAATAATAGGTATTCCAGAGGGAACAGAGGACAAGATGGGCACAGAGAACTACTCAGACAAATAGTAGATGAGAATTTTCCAAATCTATGGCAAGAACTGGAACCTCAAATCCAAGAAGGAAACAGGACCCCTAGCTTCTTGAATCCTAACAAACCCTCTACAAGGCACATTATACTGAAGATGTCAAAGGTCAAAGACAAAGAAAGAATCCTTAAGGCAGCCAGAACAAAGAATACTACAACCTAAAAAGGAAAGCCCATCAGACTCTCATCAGATTTCTCAATAGAAACTCTACAAGCCAGAAGGGAATGGAACAAAGTATTCAAAATATTAAAGAAAAAAAAAATTACAAGCCAAGAATCCTATACCGAGCAGTTATCCTTTAGATATGAAGGAAGAATAAAGACCTTTGCTGACATACAAAACCTGAAGGAATTCTAGCACAAGGCCAGCATTTAAAGAAATACTGAAGGAGGTGATTGGATCTGAAACAAAAAGTAAAAGTAGGGATAAACTGGAACAACAAAAATATAAAAAGAGGAGGAATAAATACTTAAGTTTTCAAAGAGAATGGAAATAAACATCTTTAAGAAAAGGGACCACTGCATATATGAAACTTTCTTTTCTGTAAAGTTCATGGTAACCACTGAAAAAGAACTTAAAACAAGGACACATAAAAATAAAAGATGAGAATACAGAAAAAGCAGTCATAAACACCATCAAACTAAAATAATCAGTGGGAAGAAAAAAGCAAAGAAACAACAACAAAAAAAAAAAAAGAGCTACCAGAAAAAAAATGTCTATAGGAAATCTTCATATATCAACCACCACCCTAAATGTAAATGGACTGAATTCACCGATAAGAAGACACAGAGTAGCAAACTAGATTAGAGAACAAAACCTAACCTTATGCTTTCTATAAGAGACACACCTGAGCCATAAGGACAAACACAGACTCAAGGTGAAAGGGTGGAAAAAAATACTCCAAGCAAACAGCACCCAGAGAAAAGCAGGTGTATCCATGCTTATATCTGATAAAGCAGAATTCAGGATCAAAAAGACAATAGGAGACAAAAATGGACATTTCATAATGATAAAGGTGACAATACAAGATATTACACTTATTAATATATATGCCCCCAACCAAGAAGGACCAAAATTTACAAAGCAACTACTAACAAATCTAAAAAGAGAAACTGACAAAAACACAATTATAGTAGGGAACTTAAACATTTCATTGACATCCACGGACAGATTGTCCAAACAGGAAATAAACAAATAAATATCATCTTTAAATGATACGTTACAGCAACTCTACTTAATTGACAATTAGAGGACACTTCATCTTAAAACACAGGACTATACATTCTTTTCCAGTACACATGTAACGTTTTCAAGGATAGGCCACATGCTAGGACACAAATCTAGCCTCAGCAAATTTAAGAATATAAAAGTCATACCAAGTGTATTCTTCAACCACAAAGCTTTGAAATTGGAGATCAACTACAAAAAGAGATCAGGAAAAACCACATATACATGGAGATTAAACAACATGTTATTAAAAAATGACTGGATCAAAGAAGAAATAAAAGAAAAGGTTAAAAAATACATAGAAACAAAAGACAATGAAAACACAACATACCAAAATTACTGGGATGTATCAAAAGCAGTAATAAGAGGGAAATTTATATCACTACAGGCCTTTCTGTAACAAGAAAACAAGAAAAAGAAACAAGAAAAACAAGAAACAAGAAAAATTACAAGTAAATAACCTAATATCACATCTTCAAGAACTAGAAAAAGAAAAACAAAAAATACCCAAAGCCGGCAGAAGGAAGGAAATAATAAAAATTCAAGTGGACCTAAATAAAATAGAGAATAAAAAAACAATAGAATAATTAATACAATAAAGAGTTGGTTCTTTGAAAAAATTAATAAAATCGACAAATTCCTGGCTAGACTCACCAAGGGAAAAAGAGAAAACACACAAATAATCTGAATTAGAAATGAAAGAGGGGAAATTATACTGGATATCACAGAAATACAAAGGATCATACAAAAATATTATGACGGACTATATGCCACCAGATTTTGCAACTTAGAAGAAATGGACAAGTTCTTAGAAACATATAGTCTACCTAGACAGAATCAAGAAGAACTGGATAACCTAAACAAACCAATCAATAGTAAGGAAATTGAAACAATCATCCAAAATCATTTCAAAAGCAAGTCCAGGACCAGATGGTCTCACTAATGAGTTTTACCAGGCATTCAAAGAGGAACTAACACCTATCCTTCTCGAACTTTTCCAAAAAATTGAAGAAGAAGCAATACTTTCCAACTCATTCTATGAGGCAAACATTACCCTAATACCAAAGCCTGACAAGAACATCACGAAAAAAGAAAACTATAGACCCATATCTCTGATGAACATCGATGCAAAAATCCTAAACAAAATACTAGCAAATAGAATACAACAATGCATTAAAAAGATTATACATCATCACATTCAAGTGGGATTCATCCCAGGGGCACAAGGATGGTTCAACATATGCAAATCGATCAATGTGATACATAACATAAACAAAATTAAAGATAAAAACCATATGATTATATCAGTTGATATAGAAAAAGTATTTGATAAGATACAACATCCATTTATGATCAAAATACTTAATAAAATGGGTATAGAAGGAAAATACCTCAACATAATAAAGGCCATATATGACAAACCCTCAGCAAATGTCATACTGAATGGGGAAAAACTGAAACCTTTTCTTCTAAAATCATAAACGAGACAGGCATGTCACCTGTTACCACTGCTGTTCAACACAGCACTGGAAGTTCTAGCCAGAGCCATTAGGCAGGAAAAAGAAATGAGAGGCATTTCAGTGCCGGGGACCGAGGATCGAATCACGGCCCCGGTCCTTGTGGACCCATATGCTGAACTGGGGAATTCCCCCAGTTTGGTTCTCTCTCTGTCTCTGTATCTCTCTCTCTCTCTCTGTCAAAAACAATAAAAATAAAAAAAGAAATAAAAGGCATTTAAATTGGACACGAAGAAGTTAAACTGCCACTTTTCGCAGATGATATGATCCTTTATATAGAAAACCCAAAAGACTCCACCAGAAAACTGTTAAAAATAATAAATGAATACAGTAAATTTGCAGGATACAAAATCAATGTACAAAAATCCATAGCTCTTTTATACACAAACAATGAAGCTTTAGAAAAATAAATAAGAAAAATGACACTGTTTGCAATCAAAACTAAAATAAAATATTTAGGAATAAACTTAAGAAAGATAGTGAAGGACTTATACATGGAAAACTGTAAGACACTATTAAAAAAAATT
This sequence comes from Craseonycteris thonglongyai, assembly GCA_004027555.1. Lineage (NCBI taxonomy): Eukaryota > Metazoa > Chordata > Mammalia > Chiroptera > Craseonycteridae > Craseonycteris > Craseonycteris thonglongyai. The sequence goes on from PVKE010015612.1 coordinate 16,916, forward strand.
GAGGAAGATACAAAGAAATGGAAGGATATTCCATGTTCATGGATTGGAAGAATCAACATAGTTAAAATGTCCATACTCCCCAAAGCAATATACAGATGCAATGCCATTCCCATCAAAATCCCACAGTCATTCTTTCAAGAAATAAATAAAAAAAATTATCAGATTCATATGGAAACACAAAAGGCCCCAAATTGCCAAAGCAATCCTCTGGGAAAAAAAAAAAGCTGGAGGAATCACGCTCCCTATCTTCAGTCTATACTACAAAGCATCAATACTCAAAACAGCTTGGTATTTGTAGAAAAACAGACATACAGACCAATGGAACAGAATCAAAAACCCAGAAATAAACCCACAAATATATGGACAGATAATCTTTAACACAGGAGCAAAAAATATAAAATGGGGGGAAAAAAATCTTTAGGAAATGGTGCTGGGAAAATTGGAAAAGCACATGCAAAAGAATGAATCTGGACTGTGAACTGTAACCACATACCAAAATTAACTCAAAGTGTATTAAGGACCTCCACATAAAATCAGAAACTATAAAGTGCATAGAAGAAGACATTGGCACTAAACTTATAGACCTTGGGCTTAGAGAGCACTTTATGAACTTGAACCCAAAGGCAAGGGAAGTAAAAGCAAAAATAAATGAATGAGACTATATCAAACTAAAAAGCTCTATACAGCAAAGGACACCGTCAACAAAGTAAAAAGAAAACCAACCAAATGGGAGAAAATATTTTCAAACAATGCTTCTGATAATGGGTTAATATTTAAAATATATAAAGAATGCATACAGCTCAACAACAACAAAACAAACAATCCAATTAAAAAATGTGCAGAAGACCTAAACAGGCACTTTTCTCCTGAAGACATACAAACAGCCAGCATATACATGAAAAAATGCTCAACATCACTAGCAATTAGGGAGATGCAAATTAAAACCACAATGAGATACCACCTCACACCTGTTAGAATGGCTATAATCAACAAGACAAGGAATAACAAGTGCTGGAGAGGCTGTGAACAAAAAGGAACCCTCGTACACTGCTGGTGGGAATGTAAATTGGTACAAATACTGTGGAAGGCAGTGTGGAGAGTCCTCAAAAAATTTGGAATGGAATTGCCATATGACTCAGCAATCCCTCTCCTGGGTATCTACCCCCAAAATCTGAAAACCTTAATCTGCAAAGATACATGTACCCCAATGTTCATCGCAACATTGTTCACGGTGGCAAAGTCGTGGAATCAACCAAAGTGTCCTTTGATAGATGACTGGATAAAGAAGTTGTGGTATATTTACATGATGGAATACTACTCATCAATAAGAAAAGATGAAATACAGCAATTTGTGACAACATGGATGGACCTTGAAAACATCTTATTAAGTGAAATAAGTCAGAATGAAAGAATCAAGAAACATATGACCTCACTTATAGGTGGAATATAAAACTGAAAGGAACAAAGACTCATGGACACAGTCAATAGTTTAATGGTTACCTGAGGGTGGGAGCGGGGAGGTGAGTGAGAGAGATGGGTGGTGGAGAGTAGGGAGGGGGAATCAAACACATAGTGATGGAAAGTGAGCTGATTCTGGGTGGTGAGCACATAATGCAGTGTATAGACAATGCAATGTAGAATTGTACACCTGGAAACAATGTAATTGATATCAATTAATGTCACCCCAATAAATTTATCCCCCAAATAAAGAAATAAAGAAATCTGGGTGGAAGAAGAGATCAGTAGATTTTTCTCCAAAAAAAAAGAGAAAATGTTGCAGGTGCACTAGAAAAGAATGTGTCGTCTTGTGTTATATGATATGTTCTATAAATGTTAATTATGTCTATTTGCTGTAATGTATCAGTTAACACTGTGATTTCCTTGTTGATTTTCTGCTTAAATGATCTGTCCATGGCTATCAATAAGGTGAGACTCCTATGGTAATTATTTTTTTGTCAGCTTCTCTCTTTAGTTCTGTTAGTAATTGCTTTGTAAATTTTGGTGCTTCCTGATTGGGGGCATATATATTAATGTGTCATGTCTTCTTTTGTATTGTCCCCTTTATTATTATGAAATGCCCATTTTTGTCCCCTATCACCATTTTCATCCTGAAGTCTCTTTCATCAGATGTAAGTATAGCTACACGCATTATTCTCCAGATGCCATTTGTTTGGAGTATTGTTTTCCACTTTCTCACTTTAAGTCTATATTTGTCCTTGTAGCTGAGGTGTGTCTTGGGAGGTAGCATATTGTTAAGTCTCTTTTTAAGATTCATTTTTTTGTTTTGTTTTTGACAGACAAATTGAGAGGTAGATAGAGACAGAGAGAAGGGGAAGGCCCAGAGCAGTCTCCATAGTTGTACATTATCAGTTTTCAACATGGTTTTGTTCCACACAGCGGGATGGGGGCAGTACAGGGTGAAAACTAGGCTGGGAGACTTCCACATGAGAAGCATGTTCCAGTTCAGCATATGGCTCCATATTGATGGGACCTGGGATTCAATCCTCAGTCCCCAGGGCTGCAAATCAAGTGCTTAACCTGCTGAGCCATCCTGGATCCTCCCCACCTTTTTTTTCTCCTTAATCTAATCTCCTACTCTGTGCCTTTTTATTGGTAGTTCATTCCATTTACATTTTTACATTTAGGGTGATGATTGATGTATGAGTAATTACTATAGTCACTTTATCTTGTGTTTCTGGTAGTTCAGTGTCTCCATTATTTCTTTATTTTTCTGTTTTGTCTATTATTTTAGTTTGGTGGTATTTGATGATTTTCCCTCTGATTCTCTATTTTTATGTTTTGTGTTTTAATTCTGGATTATTTTTTGAGTTGTTACCATTATGTTTATGTAAAGTAAAGTTTAATATAAGCCAAGCTTTTTCAACCTGTGGCTCCAACATAGGACACAGAACAACTTTGAATGTGCCACAACACAGATTTATAAACTTTCTTAAAACATTATGAGGGAGACATCATCAAGATGGTGGTGTGAGAGGAGTTCTTGAAACCTCTCCTGGAAAGAACAACAATTTAATTTAATGTTTTTATTTATTTATTTATTTGTTTATTTATTTATTTATTTTTATTGTTTTTGGCACAGAGAGAGAGAGAGAGAGAGAGAGCTGAACTGGGGGAACTCCCCAGTTCAGCACATGGGTCCGCACAGGCCGGGCCGGGATTCAAAACTCAGTCCCCAGCGCTGCAATGTGAGCGCTTAACCCACTGAGCCATCCCAGCTTCCCTCAGGGGTGGCGAACCTTTTGGCGATTGAGTGCCAAAGTTAAATAAGAGTATACTCGCTCAACTCGCATGCCAACCCATCGAGTGAGATAGAGGTATCGATTATTTTTATGTCTATAAGAGCATAAACAATAATTTTTTAAATGGTATTCACAGCTCCACATGCCAAAATAATTGCTCCGCGTGCCACTTTGGGCACGCATGCCATAGGTTTGCCACCCCACCCTAGAAAGCAACAATTTAAACAACTGAAATGCAACCAGAGAATCCCTAAGCAACACATAGCCTCAGCTGAGGGATCCACTCTTCACAGAAAATACCTACAGCTGAAGAAAGAAACACGAATGAGAGAGAAAGAAAGGGAGTAGTGTAGAAATATGCTATAGAATGTGACCTGGAGACCTAGTTGGGGACCGACCCAGAGAGTGACCCAGAGACAAACAGAGGAGAGGCTGACTGAAGTGGCAGTATGGATGTTGTGTCCAGTATGACAAGAGCTGTGGGATTCAAGAAGGGCAACACAGGTTTAAGAAAGACAGTAGCCAAGAATATAGTGAAAACAGGGCCAAGGGACTCAAGTCTCAAGGACTGAGCCCCGAATAGGGCCAATGCATAGCTTTTAGTAGTAATTGTACAAAGAAGTGAAACTTGTTTTTTCTATGGTCTTTGAGTTTTGTGTCTGGCAACTGTTTTCCCAAAAGTCCCCATTGTGCTCCAACACATATTGTGCCTTCACACATATGCAGAATCCCATATGGGGATGGAGTCATTGTTTTGAAACCATCTGATAAGGGAGAACAACTAATATCATTCCATCAAGACTCAGCTTTCTGAGATGCCTCCTTTAAGGAAGCTTTACTGAAATAATTCCTTCAGGTCTCAGCTTTCTGAGACACTTCTTTGTGGTGTCATGAGATCAGTGCAGGGGAACAAATGATTTGCAGCTGAAAGGCAACACCTGGGAGCATGGGTTGAGGTGAAGAAGAACTCTGGGCAGGTTGGAGGCCTAGAACAAACAAAGGTAGAGGCACAGGCAGCCAGAACATGGGGTGATGGCAGAAGTGGGCATGGGTGACTGTGGCAGGATGCCACAGCTAGAGTGTAGAGGGAGTAGCCATGGAGTGGTGAGAGCAGCCATAACATGGTGTAGGAGGATGAAGAGGGGCACCAGCAGCAGAGAGAGATTAGAGTGGGTGACTGGAATGAGAATCCAGCTGCCAGAATGTGGGTTGGACAGCTGGAACTAGGGGCCCATTAAGCATAAAACCAGCAAATGAAGTAGGAAGTGGGTGTTCCAGTGGCTGGAGTGCTGGCAGCAGGAGTGTGCTGGCACCTGAAGTGCAGATTAACCATTGATGAGGTGTGGCCCCAGCCAGAGTACTGCATGGCCTTGAACACAAAGCCTGGCTGCTTTCCCTTGCTCTTCTCCAAAGCTCACCTAGCCAGCTCTGCCCAGAGCTTGCAATCTGTGAGTTGCTGCCAGGAAGCTGCCATTATCCTGTGAAGCAAACAAAACTTCAGCTTTACCAAGAAACTCCACCCCCACCTGTCCTGATGAAGCTAGCTGAGGAATCTAGAAAAACTGAAGCACATGTATGGCAGCTTCTGGCTGCAGTAAAATCTCAGAGGCACAGAATACCATTACCCACCATATCTTCCCAAAGATGAGGCATACAAAGACCAGGGTGACTGAGTCAAAGAGAAGCCCACCTTCTAAGAAGCCTCCAACTGTGAGAAAGCCAAATAACCAAGAGAAAATGTTATAAGACACTGCAGCAATACCAGCTAGAAAGTAAAAGAAATATTTATTCACATCTTCCAGGGGAAAAGTCCTCATGACCAGGAAAAGAAAAGCTCCAATAGCAATGAATACCCTTGTGGAAAAAGGTGGTTAAAAAAAAGTGAAAAATCTACAGAAGAAGAAGCTGGGATGGCTCAGTTGGGTTAAGCGCTTGCTTTGCAGCCCCTGGAACCAAGGATCAAATTCTGTTCCTGACGCCATCCCTGGCATATGTGCACCCATGTGCTGAACTGGGGTGTGCTTCCCATGTAGAAGGCCTCCAGTTTGGTTCTCTCCCCTTGGTTTGGCCCCTTGCTTCCCATGTGAGAGTCCCCCAGCCCAGTTTCCACACTGTGTGACCACTGCCCAACTGTGTGGAATAAAACTATGTCACAAACTGATGATGTACAATTATGGAGACTGCTCTATGTTCTCCCATTCCCTCTGTTTCTCTCTGTCTCTGTAAAAAACAATATAATAAATTTGTACAAATATCTCGAGAAAAGTAACTTGAAGATATGGAAACATATGAGCTAAATAATACAGAATTCAAAACTGCAATTCTCAAAACACTCAAAGAGATCAAAGAAAATTAGCAGAGTGCACATAGGGAATTAAGTGATCTCAGAAAGAAAATTGAATCTATAAAAAGAGCAAATAGAAATTCTGGAGATAAGCAACACAATGAAAGAAATGCTAATATATGAAGCAGAGCTGACCAGATGAAGGAATTCGTAAAATTAAGGACCAAAATTTGGATATATCACAGAACAAAAAAGAGGGAGACCTAAAAGCTAGAAGAAATGAAAGTTATCTACAAGACTACCTGACTCCATTAGAAAGAATCATATAAGAATAATATTTGTCCCAGAGGGAGCAGAGGACAAGGTGGGCAATAGAGAGTTTCCTCAGACAAATAGTAGATGAGAACTTCGCAAATCTATGAAAAGAGCTGGAAACTCAAATTCAAGAAGGAAACAAAACCCCTAGTTACTTGAATCCTCACAGACATTCTCCAAGGCAAATTACCTTGAAGATGTCAAAGGTCAAAGACAAAGAAAGAATTCTCAAGGCAGCCAGAAAAAAGAACACCATAACGTATAAAGAAAAGCCTATCAGAATATTGCCAGATTTCTCAACAGAAACTCTACAAATCAGAAGAGAGTGGAATAAAGTATTCAAAATATTAAAGGAGAAATACTATCAGCCAAGAATCATCTACCCAGCAAAGTTATTCTTTAGATATGAAGAAGGAATAGAGACCTTTTCAGACATGCAGAAAATGAGTAAATTTCCCAGCAGAAGGCCAACATTTCAAGGACTACTAAAGAAGATGATTGGACCTGAAACAAAAAGCAAAAGTAAATAGCAATAAACTGGAACAACAATAACATAAAAGGGGAGGAAGTAAACATATAAATTTCCAAAAGAGAATGGAGGTAATAAACATCCTAAAGAAAAGAAAGCACTGCATATATGAAACTTCCTTTTACATAAAGTTTATGGTAACCACTGAAAAAGAACTTAGAACTGGGACACATAACAAACAATAAGAGAGAAAACAGTCATAAGCACCATCAAACTAAAATAACTGATGGGAATAAAAAATCACAGAAGCAATTGAAAGAAAGATCTACCAGAAAATGGAAGATAAATTAGCTATTGGAAATCCTCATATATCAATCTTCACCCTAAATGTAAATGGACTGAACTCACCAATAAAAAGACAAAGAGTAGCAAACTGGATTAAAGAACAAAAAACAACCTCATGATGCCTACAAGAGACACACTTCAGCCACAAGGACAAACACAACTTTAAATGAAGGAGTGGAAAAAATACTCTATGTAAATTGCATCCAGAGACAAGCAGGTGGAGCCATACTTACATCTGATGAAACAGACTTCAGGATCAAAAAGATAATAAGAGACAAAGATGGACATTTCATAATAGTAAAGGGGACAATACAAGAGGACATGACACTTGTTAATATATATGCCCCCAACCAAGAAGCAGCAAAATCTACAAAGCAACTACTAACAGATATAAAAGAAAAAACGGAAAAAAACACAATTATAGTTTGGGACTTAAACACCTGCTTGACAGCCATGGACAGATTATCCAAACAGAAAATAAATAAGGAAATATCAGATTTAAATGATACATTACAACAATTGAACATAATTAACATTTACAAAATACTTCATTCTACAACAGATGACTATGCATTCTTCTTTCTGGTGTACATGGAACATTCTCAAAATAGACCACATGCTAGGACACAAAGCTAGCTTCAGAAAATTTAAGAAAATTGAAATCATACCGAATGTATTCTCTGACCACAAAGCTTTGGAATCGAAGATCAACTACCAAAAAAAAAAAAAGGCAGATAAAAACACATATACATGGAGATTAAACAACATGTTATTAAAAAATTACTGAATCAAAGAAGAAATAAAAAGAGATAAAAAATACATAGAAACAAATGACAATGAAAACATGACATATCAAAATTACTGAGATGCAGCAGAAGCAGTAACAGAAGGGGAATTTATATCACTACAGGCCTGTCTCAAGAAACAAGAGAAATCACAAGTAAACAACCTAATATCATATCTGCAAGAACTAGAAAAAGAACAAAGGACAACCAAAGCCAGTAGAAGACAGGAAATAATAAAGATTAAAGCAGAATTAAGTGAAATAGAGAAGAAAACAACAATACAAAAAATTAATGTAACAAAGAGCTGGTTCTTTGAAAAAATTAATAAAATTGATAAACCCCTGGCTAGGTTCACCAAGCAAAAAAGAGAAAACACACAAATAATCCAAATTAGAAATGAAACAGGGGAAATTACAACTGATACCACAGAAATACAAAGGATCATACAAAACTACTATGAGAAATACAAAGGATTATACAAAAATACTATGAAGAACTATATGCCACCAAATTTTGCAATCTAGAAGAAATGGACAAATTTTTAGAAACATATAGTCTACCTAGACTGAATCAAGAACTGGATAACCTAAACAAATCAATCAACAGTAAGGAAATTGAAACAATCATCCAAAACCTTCCCAAAAGCAAGAGTCCAGGACCAGATGGTCTCACTAATGGATTTTACCAGGCATTCAAAGTGAAACTAACACCTATTCTCCTCAAACATTTCCAAAAATTTGAAGAAGTGGCAATACTTTCCAATTCATTCTATGAGGCCAATGTAACAATAATATCAAAGCCTGGTAAAGATGTCAGGAAAAAGGAAACTATTGCTGATGAGCACTGATATAAACATCCTAAACAAAATACTAGCAAAGAGATGACAATAATGCATTAAAAAGGGTATATAAACATCACGATCAAGTGGAATTCACCCCAGGGGCACAAGGATGGTTCAACATATGCAAATAGATCATATGATACACCACATAAACAAAATGATAGATAAAAACCAATATGGTTATATCAATTGTTGCAGAAAAAGCATTCAACAAAATACAGCATCCATTTATTACCAAAACACTTAATAAAATGGCATACAAGGAAAGCATCTAAATATAATAAAGGCTGTATATGACAAACTTTCAGTAAATGTCTTACTGACTGGGGAAAAAGTAAAACCTTTTCTTCTAAAATCACAAACAAGGCAGGAATGCCCCCTGTCACCACTGCTATTCAACATAGAGCTGGAAGTTCTAATTAGAGCCATCAGATAGGAAAAAGAAATGAAAGGCATTAAAATTGGGGTCGTGGATATTAAAATGTCGCTTTTTGCAGATGATATGATTCTTTATATTGAAAAACCTAAAGACTCCACCCAAAACCTATTAGAAATAATAAATGAATACAGTAAAGTTGCAGGATACAAAATCAATGTACAAAAATTCACAGCATTTTTATATACAAGCAACTAAACTTCAGAAAAATAAATGAGAACAACAATACCTTTTGTGATCAAAACAAAAAGAATAAAATACTTAGGAATAAACTTAACAAAGAATGTGAAGGACTTATACATGGAAAACTATAAGACACTATTAAAAGAAATTGCATCCCAATATTTAACAATAAAAAAAAGGAATTGAAGAAGATACAAAAAAATGGAAAGATATTCCATGTTCATGGGTCAGAAAAAAAAACATAGTTAAAATAGCCATATTACCCAAAGCAATATACAGATTTAATGCAATTCCTATCAACATCCCTCAGACATTTTCTTTCGAGAAATACATAAAAAACAAAACAAAAACAAAGACACCATCAGATTCATATGGAACCACAAAAGACCTGGAATCGCTAAAGCAATCCTCCAAGAAAAAAAAAAAAGAATACAGCTGGAGGCATTGTGCTCCCTGAATGCAGTCTATATTACAAAGTGTTGATAATCAAAACAGCTTGGTATTGGCAGGAAAATAGACATACAGACCAATGAAACAAAACAAAAAACCCAGAAATAAACTCACAAATATATGCACAGATATTTTTTGACTAAGAAGCAGAAAATATATAATGGGGAAAAGAAAGCATCTTTAGTAAATGGTGGAAAATTGGAAAACCACATGCAAAAGAATGAATCTGGACTGTGAACTGTCACCATATACCAAAATTAACTCAAAGTGGATTAAAGACCTCCACAAAAGACCCTGAAACAATAAAGTGCAAAGAAGAAAGCATTGGTCCTAAACCTTTAGAACTTGGGTTCAGAGAGCACTTTATAAACTTAACCCCAATGGCAAGGGAAATAAAAGCAAAAGTAAATGAATGGGACTATATCAAACTAAAAGCTTCTACACAGCAAAGGACACCATCAACAAAGTAAAAAGGAAACCAACCCATCAGGGGAAAATATTTCCAGACAATGCCTCTGATAAGGGGCTGATATCTAAAACATATAAAGAACTTGTACAACTCAACAACAAAAATGATCCAATTAAAAAATGTGTAGAAGACCTAAACCAACACCTCTCCCATGAAGGCATACAAGTGGCCAATAGATATATGATAAAGTACCCGACTTCACTAGCAATTAGGGAGGTGCAAAATAAAACCACAATGAAAAATCGCCTCTCACCAGTTAAAATGGTTGTAATCAACAAGACAAGGAATAACAAATGCTGGAGAGGCTGTGGAGAAAAAGAAACCCTCATACCCTGCTGGTGGGGATGTAAACTGGTACAAACACTATGGAAGGCAGTGTGGAGATTCCTCAAAAAATTAGGAATGGATTGCTGTATGACCCAGCAATCCTTATTCTGGGTATCTATCCCTAAAACTTGGAAACCTTATTTATAAAGATATATGTACCCCAGTATGCATCTCAGCACTGTTCATTGTGGCCAAGTTATGTAATCAACTGAAGTGTCCTTTGATAGATGACTGGATAAAGGAGCTGTAGTACATTTACACAATGGAATACTACGTACTCAGCAATAAGAAAAGATGAAATACAGCCTTTTGTGACAACATGGATGGACCTTGAAACCATCTTATTAATCATAGTAAGTCAGACTGAAAGAATCAAGAAGCATATGAGCTCACTTATAGATAGAATATAAAATTGAAAGTAACAAAGAAATAGAAACCTATAGACAGTCAATAGCTTAGTGGTTACCTGAGGGTAAGAGGGGACAGGGGTTGAAGAGTGGTGGGGAGAGGGAAAAAGGGAGGGGGCATTGAGTATATAGTGATGAAAAGAGAGCTGATTTTGGGTAGTGAGCACATAATGCAATGCATAGACTATGAAAGATAGAATTATATAGCTAGAAACTATGTAATTGTAACCAACCATTGTCACCCCAATAAATTTAACAATAAAGAAAAAAAAACATGAGATTATTTTGTAATTATTTTTAGTTCATTAGTTATCATTAGTGTCAGTGAATATTACATGTGGCCCAAGACATTTCTTCTTCCACTTTGGCCCAGGGGAGCCAAAAGAATGGACACTGCTTATTAAGTAGTAGTCCACTTTCTTAAACATGTTTCTTATCATCATTTGCTTTGGACATTTATATCTTTAATTTCGCACCTTTTATTTTTTACTTTTTGGTTACAAATTATCTCTATTTATTTTTACTTTTTGTTCTAGGTCACATAACCTCCTTCAGTATTTCCTGTAATATGGGCCTGGTGTTTGTGAAAACCCTCAGCTTTTGTACTCATATATCTTTATTCCTTCTTCATAACTTTGATAAATTATTCTATACTGCTAACTTCTTTCTTTCTTTCAATAGATTATATATTTGATTCCATTTCCTCCTGGCTTGTAGGGTTTCTGTTGAGAAGTCTGATGATAATCTAATGGACTTTCCTTTACAGGTTACTGTCTTTTTTTCCATAGCTGCCTTTAGAATTCTTTCTTTGTCATTGATCTTTGACAGTTTTAATTTAATGTGCCTTGCAGAAGATCAATGTGGCATTCTGTTTGCTTTTTGGATTCAAAGGTCCAGTTCTCTTCATAGGTTTGGGAAGTTCTTGTTGACTATTTGTTTCAGTAGACTCTGTGTTCTCTCTCTCTCTTTTCCTTCTGGTACATCCATTAGTCTTATATTTTTTTTGTGATGCAGTTAGACAGTTCTTATAGTGTTCTTTGATTTCATTTAACTCAGAAGTCTCTCTATTCTTCCAGTTGTGTTATTTCCATATTTCTATTTTTAATATGACTAATTCTTTCCTCCGTCTGGTCAACTCTGCTTCCTAAGCTAGCTATTTATCATTCTTCTTCTCCTTTATTAAATTCATTTCCAGAATTTCTATTTGTTTCTTCTTTAAAACTTCAATCTCTTTATTAAAATGTTTCTTTTGTTCGTTGATTTTCTTTTTGAGTTTTTTAAACTGACTATATGAGTTTTCTTGCAATATCACTGAGGTTTTTCAGAATTGCAATCTAATATTCTCTGTCATCTAAATCACAAACTTCCACGTCTATAAGTTTTTTTTCCTGGAGATTTTTTATTTTATTTTTTATCAGCTTTGTTCCCTTGGATGTATATAGCTGTCAGTTGGTGCATTTTTCTTCCTGCACATCTACCTACAGGATTAGATTTTGCCACAGTTAGATATGAAAAGGTCTTTTTTTTACTTCCCAGTAGGTGTCACTGGAACATTTTATTTTCTTTCGTGGGCCTCAGTGGTTTATTTTTCTCTCGCTCTCTTTTTTTGTTTGTTTGTTTTTTTGTCTTTTTGTGATGGGAGACATCTTGGGAGGTGGGCTTCTCCTCTTTGACGCTGTTGCCTTGGTCTCAGTGCACCAGCCCCCTAGAAGTATATGATGGGCAATAGGGCTCTATGCCTCTGAAATTCCAGTGCTGACCCAGTAGGTAAAAGATGCCCTTGCTGGTTTCAACCAGAAAATGTGGGAGTGGCATTTGTAGGATGAGGCTCAGGTTTGTTTGTGACACCATATAATGACTATTTTTAGTTGGCAGCTTAGTAACCCCTACTGCTTCGTTATTGTAAACACTAGAAAGAGAGCTCTGGGAGGGTAGAGGGAGGCAGCTTGGCTTTTTGTTGTTTTCTGCCTGGCAGTGTGGGCTTTACACCTTCTCTGTGTCCCAAGGTCACTGCCCTGGGTGCTGGGTTTAGACTTATCATGAGCTGGCCCTTCTGTCAGGAATATATGGGGTCAGAGAAGGCTAGCACACTGCCATCTCAGCTCTTTCCTCTCTGGGGCTGCACTGAGTTCCAGGTCTGCATTTTGTGCCTGCTATCACCTCAATCTTTTACTCCAGGGACCACATTGAGTTTAAGGTCTGTGTTTTGGCCCATTGCTCCTCAGTCGTTCTATCTCCTGGGACTGAGCTGGGCACTGGGCTTGAATTACACACCTGCTTCCATTGTCTTATTCTTTTTTTCTTGGGACCACTCGGATTCTGGCTTGCATTTTGCACCCATTGTGTCCCATTCTCTCTCTCAGGATTGCGTTGGGCTCCTGGATGGTCTTTCTCTGTCCTTGTCTCACTGCTTCTCTCTCCTGGGCTCCAAACTGCATCATACAGCCTTATCTTTGCACATTCCCTTTTCCCTTTCCCCAGCTTGCTCCCTTTATTCTCCACCTTTAGGTGTTTTCTTGAAAGGAGTGGGTTCCTCAGCTAAGCCTATGTGTTGCTAAGGGATTCCCTTATTAAATTATAGTTGTTTAATTTGTTGTAGATTCCAAGAGAGGTTTTAAGGATCTCTTCTTAAGCCACTATCTTGACAATGCCCTCTTATTATCCTTTTTTTTTTTTTTTTAACTGAACTAGGGGCCTCACCGCATTCGGGAAGCACACCCCAGTCCAGCATGCGGGTCCGCCTGGGCCAGAGCTGGGATTAAACCCTCGGTCCTCGGGGCTTCAAAGCGAGCGCTTAACCCACTGAGCCATCCCAGCTTTCCCTATCCTTGTTTTGCAGATGAGAAAACAGAGACTTGGAGCACTAAGTTAGGTAACTTGTCCAGAACCAAAGTAATTGGCAGAACTAGGACTCAAACCTTGACAATTGCCTTCCAGACACTGGCTGTTGATAATATTCTATTTGGTTTTCCAGTAATATATTTATAAATACATTTTCCATATTTTATTGTGTGTTGCCTCCGTTAGTATTTTGCAACTCCTTGAAGGCATTGATTATTTCTTATTTGTATTTATGTCTCCATTACCTATTGCAGAGCTTGGTACAATAAATTGTAGCTGAAAATAACAGGCTTATTGAGGTCTTACTATGCCTAAAATATTCTAAACACTTTGCATAGAATAACTTATTTAATTCAGAATAACCCTTTCAGGTTAGTACTATTAAATTATTAGACCCAATTTACAGATGAGGAAACTGGGGCCCAATAAGGTTAACTAACTTTTCTTAAGTCATTTAACGAGTTAAGTGGAGGAGTTGTGATCCACTCTCACTGATTCAAAACCTGTGCTCCTTATATTACATTATTTTGCCCTACCTTATAGTGCTGTTGGGAGAAGTAGATAAGAAAATGAGTATTGAAGTTTCTTTGCGTGTTGTCAGGCACATATTAGGACATTTTATAGTAAATATTTTATGGTATCAATGCTATAAAAAACTATGTCAATCAGGGTAGGCAGAAAAACAAAAATCTTTCTAGCTAGTTAACCCATTTCCCATTTTCCTCAAGAATACTTGCCAGCAGTGCTTGTAGCTTTAGCATTTACCTTGAGTTAACTCACGGGTAACAATATTAGACTTAACCCCAAATTTTGCCATAAAATATCTCACTTTTATTATTATTTTCACATTGTTCTAGAATATTGATAATCTTTGGAAACAAATAACAACATTTTATATATAAAATTCTGTTTTTAGTAGTGGTATTTTAATTTACAAAACAGGGGAAGCCGGGATGGCTCAGTGGGTTAAGTGCTCACTTTGCAGCACGGGGGTCCAAGGATCGAATCCCGGCCCCAGCCCATGCAGTCCCATATGCTGAACTGGGGAAGCCCCGGTTCATTTCTCTCTCTCTCTCTTTCTCTCTCTCTCTCTCTCTCTCTGTCAAAAAAAAACAATAACAAAAATTAATTTACAAAATATAGTAATTCTCAATTGCTCAAAACATCAAATCCTAGAAAACATAGCATTTCTATGCATGATGTTAACGTCATTTTCAAACAGTTTTTAGCCAAAGATTCATTTGATGAACTCAATTATATTTTCAAAATAGATGATTCTGATGGTTTTTTGGATATTGTTTTGGAAGATGATGGGGTCAGGCCTCTGTCTGATTTAGAATCTGATGAAAATAGCCCTACATCCACTGATTTGAGTCATGCTCTGATATGGTCAACTTGTGTTATGATTTCATGTCAAAGGTATGACTTTATTGGTACATCTGGCAGAGAAGTTAATGTCGGTGATACTATTCATGCACTGCAGTATTTTAAACTGTTCTTTACTGAGGAATTATTTTTATTGGGTTTTTTTTAACAGAGAGAGAGACAGAGAGAGACAGAAGGGGAAGGCCCAGAGCAGTCTCCGTAGTTGACAGCATTAGTTTTCCATATAGTTTCACTCCACGGGTGGGCACGGGGCTGCACAGGACAGAAACTGGACCAGAAGCCTCTCTCATAGGTCTGGCGAGAACTGAACTGGAGGCACACCCTAGTTCAATATATGGGTCCGCATGGGCCAGAACCTGGATTCGGTCTTCAGGCTCCAGGGCTGCAAAATGCGCGCTTAACCCGCTAAGCCATCTCAACTTCCCCTGTGGAATTATTTTTAAAAATTACCAGTGAAAATGACTATCCAAACTGCCTCATTGGCTTCAAAGCCACCTTGTCTAAACGGATTTTTGTGAATGGATAAGTGAAAGGACAATGACAATGGCAAACTGGAAGTTTTTTATGCAGTAATATTACTGCAAGGTATTGTGCAGAAAACTTAGCTGGAGATGTTCTGGCCTATAAGGTCTCTTTTGGGTACCTCTTATCGCAGGTAAATTATGACTTTCCTTTTCTTTTTTAGAAAAGATTTATTTTTATTGCTTTTGAAAGAGAGACAGAGAGAGACTAGAGAAGAGGGAGGGCCCAGAGCAGTCTTTATAGTTGCACATTATTAGTTTTCTATGTAATTTTATTCCACAGGTGGGTACTGGTTTACGCAGGGCAGGAACTGGCCAGGGGTTTCCCACATGAGAGGCACACACCTGCCTCCTGGGCCTCCCACATGTGAAGCATGCCTGGGGCCAGGGGGAGAGCAGAAATAGGGACATCCCACATAGGAAGCTCACCCTAGTGAGAACTGAACTGGGGACACACCCAGTTCAACATATGGGTCTGCACTGGGCTGAGGATGGGATTAGATCCTTGGCCCCATGGCTACAAGACAAGTGCTCATTGGGAAGCCGGGATGGCTCAGTGGGTTAAGCGCTCACTTTGCAGCGCCAGGGACCAGGGATCGAATCCCGGCCCCGGCCCGTGTGGAACCATATGCTGAACTGGGAACTCTCCCAGTTCAGTTCTCTCTCTGTCTCTGTCTCTGTGTCTCTCTCTATCTCTGTTAAAAAAGACAATATAAATAAATAAATATTTGGGGAAGCCGGGATGGCTCAGTGGGTTAAGTGCTCACTTTGCAGCGCCGGGGACCAGGGATCGAATCCCGGCCCTGGCCCATGCGGACCCATGTGCTGAACTGGGGAGTTCCCCCAGTTCAGTTCTCTCTCTGTCTCTGTATCTCTCTCTCTCTCCCTCTCTCTCTGTGTCAAAAACAATAAACAATTAAAAGAAAAAACAATAAAAATAAATCTTAAAAAAAAAAAAAAAAAA
>PVKE010015613.1:0-33195 GCA_004027555.1 Craseonycteris thonglongyai
GTGGGTCCTGCCTGGGCCGGAGCCGGGATTCGATCCTCGGTCCTCATGGCCTCAAAGCGAGCGCTCAACCCGCTGAGCCGTCCCGGCTTTCCCCTTTATGATATTTTTTAATTGCTAAGGATCCTACAGTAAACAAGAAAACAATGTGACAAGGAATTTATATTGTATTGGAAGATAGAAAAAAAGAAAACAAACATTTATGATAATTCAGATTGAGATAAATGTTATAAAGAAAGTAAAATACAGTAATTTAATAAAGTACCTGGGGCAACTTTAGATACTGTAATGAATAAAAAATGCCCCTCTGAGGAATGATACTTATGCTGAAGTTTCAATAATAAAATAATCGTGGTCAAGGGAGGTAGGAGCAGAGAATAAACTATGAAGAGATCTGACTCATCTAAATGTAACTAGCAAGTATATTATTCTCAAAGGGAAATATCTTCAAAGTTACAAACAATATATACAGAATATTTAGAGGTAAAAATTTCCTGTTTACACATAGCTGAAACATCGTATTTTATTCATCCTCATATATTCTGCTTCTCTGTCATAACTGTCCAAGAAGCTTTAATCTTTGTTTTTCAACTCTAATGTGACAAAACTTTATTTAACAATTGTGTCCCAATATATGCAGTATATCACTGTATTGGTCTGCTAGGGTTATTACAACAAAATGCCACAGACTATGTGTCAAACAACAGAAATTTATTTTCTCACAGTTTTGGAAGCTGAAAATCCAAGTTCAAGACACTAACCAGGTTGGTTTGGAGTGAGACCTCTCTTTCTGACTTGCAGACAGCAGCTTTCTTAATGTGTCCTCACGTGGCCTTTTCTCTGTGCCTTTGGTGGGGGTTACAGGGGAGAGGGAGAGAGAGAGAGAGAGAAGGAGGAGGAGGAGGAGGAGGGGGCAGAAGAGGGGAGAGGAGGGGGCAGATGAGGGGAGAGGAGAGGAGAGAGGAAAGAAAGAAAGGAAGGGAGAGGTGGCTCTGGTGTCCTCTACCAGTCCTATTAGATTAGGGCTCCACCCTTATGATTTTATTTAACCTTAATTACCTTAAAAACTTTCTCTCCAGATACAGCCTATAATGACTTAAGTCTTTAACATATGAATTTTGGGGGGGATGCAATTCAGTCCATAACAATAACAAAGAACTTAAGTTCTTTAAGTAAAAACTTAAAATAATTTTTAAAAATATATCAGGTGCCTGATTGTATGACACAAGCCACATCTTCCTGAAGAAAGAGTAAAGAAAGCTCAAGTTGTTAAAGAGATTTTACAGAGAAACTATAACATGACCTGAAAGTCTATGACTATCCTCTTCTGGAGATTCTTAATCTAAAGATTTGAAACTGTTGATGGAATCAAAGCAAGTATCAAAACTGTTTTCTTTACTTGGCTCCCATTTTTTATTATGATGGCACAAAAGTATTGGGAATTTTCAAAGAAAGCAGACATATAATTTATCTTCATAAGATGTTCAACTCATTCGCAAATGAATGTAAATTAAAAGGAGAAATTTGTGGCTTTACTATCAAAATATAGCCCAAATCCAATGTCTTATTGCCACCTGCACTGCTTGTGGCCTGGTCCCAGGCACTGACATTTATTGCCTAGCTGATGGCAATGGGTAACCAAACTAGTCACCCTGCTCTGCCCAACTCTACTTGAGTCAGAGTGGTTCCGCTATAACATAAGTCAAAACATGCTATTTTTTGGTTCAAATCTCTCTATGTTCCATTTCAGAGAAAAAGACAATCTCCTTACCAGGACCACCAAGTCTCTATACTACTTATTCCTCACTATTGTTTGACCTCATATTGAAGAAAAGTATACTAACCCTTGAGACATCACTCCCCAGCTGACACCTTAGCAGCACCTTTAACCAGCCAGCAGTGTCTAGTAATGAGGTTTATGGTAGGACCAGTCAATTCCATGGTTGTATGTCCATTTTTACACCTCCTTCAATATAAAATGTTTCTCTTGGTCAAAGAACATATTATGAAGAATCACAGGATGACAAGTCAGACATCTTATGAGTCTTTGAATAGTGGTACTGGTAGTGGTGGTTGTAATGGTGGACAGGAAGAGCAAACCCACACACTCACACTATTCTCAGTGGGGATCTATCATTGCCCCTTACAGGATAGATAGTCTAGCATAATCAACTTGCCACCAAGTTGATTTCATTGACTGATTTGTATCCTTAAGAGATGTCAGTATGACAAGTCAGACATTCTAAAGCAGCAGTATAGTTAGGTCAGCCTTTATGAATGAAAGTTCATGCTGTTGGACCCATGCACACCCTTTCATCTTTGCCACCATGGCTATGTGATTGATAGGATCACTGCAGAGGAACTGTGGTGGCCAAGGATGGACTCTGGATGAATCATCCTACCTACCTCGTGATTCAATGACTTCTGTGCAGCTTATGTTCTCTGGGAGGTCTTAATGTGAGACACAAAAATATATATACACTGGATGCACTGCAATAAATAACCTTCATGCTTCACTTGTCTTTTCTCCAGTACTCTAATTTTGTCCCTTTCTAAACTGAATAACCACCCAAGCCATTTGACTGCCTAAAGGTCTGTTTATATTCTTGCCTTATGCCATTTCTACCTCCACATCAAGTTGGTGACTAGGTATATTGCTTAAATCTATATCCAGTGGAAGAATTTTACCTCTTCACTGTTTTTGAGGACCACCCCTCACTGGAGCCCTGATGGGTTAGTAATCTAGTTTTGGCTTACAATAGATTGAGCTGACTTGTCAGTGACTAATGATCCAGAATTGGGTTTCTTTTCTTCTCTGGCAGCTGGTCACAGGGAATACTCTATCAGGCCATAGATGCGAGTTGAGGAAGAAGACTATGTGCAACAGAGATAGAAGACATGAGACCTAGTTCATATAATTTATTTGTGTCCAACTGTAATGTACCCTGTTTTGGTACCCCATCCAAATTAATACTTTTTGTAGCTTTGACAGTGTTCAGCTCATGATGAGTTTTTATGGATGAAAAGTCATTTGATGTCCCATAGTCATGTTACTAGAGTCTACTAGGGTCCAGTGACATCCAGGAGTTGCTTTTTGAATAGATGACAGCTCCCAGTTGCAGAAGAGATGGGTTCAGGAATACACTGGGTATACTGTGGAATGGATCTGAGCCAAAACTACATTTATGACTTGACCTCTAAAATTCTGATAGGCTGATGGACCAAGATAGAATTTAGAGTCCTGAGGTTTTAACACCACTTTAGATCCAATAGCAGTAATCCTTGAAAAATTCAGGTATTTCCTCCACCCCCCCCCCCCCCACCCCCCACCCCCTCAGCAAATGGTTGGTCACCCTAGTAAATGGCTATAGGTCCCTTTGGATTAGGCTAGGGATAATGTTCAGCTTTTGGCAGTGTAACAGAATCCTTCTTCAAGGAGACCTGGTCTCCTGTTCATGTGGCATGACTCTTGCTGGGAATAGTGTGAAGGGCTGTGATTCACTTACTTTGCTTTTAGAAATGAAGTAAGACTCTAGAAGGATGCCAGTTTATACCAGTCATCTCAGGGCCACCAGGATCAATTAATCACCTCTAAAGATCTCTGCAGGTCAGACCATTCCGATTGTTATGCAGGGAGTACTGCACATTACAGTAATTACCCATACCTTGTCACTGGCAATGAAGTATCCCATTGCACCTCTGCTTCTCCAGGATTCCATTATTCTAGTTGAAATCAGGGAGCCCTTTCTACTGATTGCATTTCCTACTGTAGCTCTTGACTTTCAGAGTTTATCAAGCATTCCTGTGACACCTTCACCTACATATTTTTCAAGGCCTTGATATAGAGGGTATGCGCGAGATCCTTCAGAAAAATACAGGTAGGGAGATGGGTAATCTGGTCACACAATAAATTTTACCCCAAGCCCTTCTTAACCCTTTAGATTTTTCTTAGAATAGTGGTCAGCAAATGCTTTTGTTAAAGGGCCAGGTAGTAAAATTTTAGGTTTTGTGGGTAATATGGGCTCTGTTACAACTACTCAACTTTGTTCTGGTAGGAAAGTAGTCATAGGCAATAAAGAGTATGCCTAGGTTATAATAAAACTTTATTTACAAAAACAGTTTCCAGGCTAAATTCAGTCTATAAACCATAGCTTGTTCACTTTTTCCTACATATACCACATACATTCTAGAATTTTGACTTCATTTACTGCAAGGTACTATTGGATTTATGTTTTTTTCAACCATTCAAGGAAATTGATAGAGTCACACTATCATCCCCACTTGAATTACACATCTCTTGTGAATATAACTATCAATAAATTCAATCAGATCAAACACACACACACACACACACTTTCCAGGAATAATTTGTAAAAATCTTGAAAATTGTTTTTTAGTGTTTGCAATGTCTGCTTCTGGTCACCCTTTGTACCTGTGATTTGCTGAGATCAAAGTAGATGTGAGTCATGGGCAACCAGACGTTTTCGTACAAGGCCACAATTTCATGAGCAGTTGTTCCAGGGTCTTTAGATTAGGGAAAGTCAAATTCATGTAGTGGAATAAGGACTACTTTTGCCAAGAAGTAAGGCTCAGAGAAATTTGTGAGTTAAAGTTTTCCAATTTCATTGAAAACTGTTCAAATTTCACCATCCCAATTTTTAGGGTCTTGATGTTTTTTTTTTCTAATCAATTCCCTTACCTTATTTGAAGAAAGGGCAAGATTGCAAGTTCAATTTGCATAGTAATCCTGATACATCAGCATCAGATATTAGATTTTTTTTAGTAATTTTAACTTCCTTATATCTGTAAGAAATAAGATAATCTTTTTATCAGTTCATAGATAATTTTTTTCTTTAAAGATTTATTTTATTGTTTGAAAGAAGGTGACAGAGAGAGAGAGAGAGAGAGAGAGAAGGGAGAAGGACCCAGAGAGCTGTCTCCATAGTAGTACATCATTAGTTCTGACATAGTTTCATTCCACACAAATGGATGTGGGGCTGTGTGGGATGGGAACCAAACTGGGGGCCTCCTGAATGGGAGGCAAGAACCTTCACCGCCATCCCTGCAGTTACCAGTTGCACCACAGTTCAGCATATGAGTTTGGACAGGTCAGGGCCAGGATTGAATCCTCACACCTTGCAGTTACAAGGCAAACACTAACCTGTTGAGCTATCCTGGCATCTCAGTTTATAGGTGTTTTCTAATTTCTTATCTGGATCTTGAGTAATTTCATCGTTCACTTTTCCTCCAGATGTCTAGCATGTTTAAAGCAATCAGTCCATCCCTAGTCCTGATACTCTACTTTCCTACAGTGTTTTACTGCTGCAGCTACTCGGTCTCCCAAACTCTTGACTTCTATAGACTCTTGACTCTAATGACAATGGATGATTTAAGCAAGTTTATTGCTACCATATAGCATGGAGCACCAGTGTCTTCTATTGCAAGTGATGCCTTAAAATCTAATCAAATCAATCAAAACTAATCTAATTCTGTATTTCTATCTATGATGTTTCCCTTCCCCGGGGCCAGTTCTGGTACAAAAATTGTATCTTTATGAGTTCAGTAAAAAAAAACAGAGGCACTTTAAATAT
This sequence comes from Craseonycteris thonglongyai, assembly GCA_004027555.1. NCBI lineage: Eukaryota > Metazoa > Chordata > Mammalia > Chiroptera > Craseonycteridae > Craseonycteris > Craseonycteris thonglongyai. The sequence goes on from PVKE010015613.1 coordinate 5,589, forward strand.
TACAGGAATAAAATAGTTTAATGTAGACATTAAAGGGTGGCTTTTGGAAGTTCTCTGGAAACTTCTGTGATTCTAAAGTCTTTGGAAATGCTTTGTCTATAGCAGGAACTACTGAGAAATCTGAGAAGCTGATGAAGTCTTTGTAGCTGCTCTTACCTCTGGCCACTAAAACTTTCCTAAATTAATGCATCATCACCCTTTTGCCTTTCAAACCTTGATGGTTTCCGCACATAGGGAAATTCTAACCCCAAATATAACTTCTTCTCTGCAAACAAGAGACATCCTTAGAAGGTGGTGGTATCAATACAAATTTGGCAGCTGACAACCTAGCACATGCTTGGAGGTTAACGGATAGCCAACATTTACACATTATATACCACGTGCCTGGCCCTACAACTCTTAAGTGTTTTATATCTATTAATCTTCATGACAACACTATGACAAAAATACTATTATTGCTGCCATTTTACAGATAAAGAATTGTAGCTCAGAGAAGTTAAGTAACATGTGTAAGGTTGTACAGCTAGGAAGGTGGGAGAGAACATGAAAGCTATGGTAGTTAATAGTCCAAAATATCTGCCCCTACCCATTAAACTATGCAAAAAAGAGAGATAACCACTTCTTAATACTGGTTATCTCACGGTGGTGAGATGACAGGTAATTTTTATTCTCTGATGTATAGCTATCCCTTTCAACATTTCACCATTAAACATAAAAGCTTTTGTATAAGTGACTTTTAAAATTAGTTTTAAAAGATGTTCTCATGCTGTGGAATCAGGACATTTGAGTCTTGGTCTTGGCTCCTAGTTGATCTGACTCTATGATGTTTGTGCCTTAACCAAACACCATACCCAGAACAAAGCACTGCAAAGGCATTATTGCACATTATTTTTATACATTAACTTCTCTACCAAAAGGCATGCCTCATGAGAGCAGACACTCTACCATGGCCTTTGTATCCCCGGTACCCCGATGATACTGAATGCATGGTGGGTGTTTAGTAAATAATTATTGAATGAGTACATTTTCTTGGGATTCTTAGCCTTTATAGAATCATTTTTTTATCGGCTACCATATGACAACATACGTTTAGATAATATCTAAGATATATATCTGAAACTTCTTATCTGAAGTCCTGAACTTTATAAGTTCTGCAAACAGAAAGTTCAGTTTGTAACTCAACTGGCAGTACTATCTGACCTGACCTGAACTCATTCAGCAGCGAACCTGATCTGAAGTGACACAAGGCGATTTGTGATATTTATCATACTTAAAATAAATATTAATGTATTTCATGGAAGAAATATTTATGTTTTTTGGTTGCTTCATCAAAAAAGTTACCAAGGGGAAGCTGGGATGGCTCAGTGGGTTGAGCACTTGCTTTGCAGCCCCAGGGTCTGAGGATAGAATCCTGACAGTGGCTGGTGCGGAACCATATGCTGAACTGAGGTGTGGTTTCCACGCGGGAGGCCCCAGTTCAGTTCTTGTCCCCCGGTTCAGCCCCTGTCTCAAGGGGGTGTGCCTTCCATGCTGGAGGCCCCCAGCCCAGTTCCCACATTGTGTGGCCCCCGCCCACCTGTGTGGATCGAAACCATGTGAAAAAACTGATGACATACATCTATGGAGACTGCTCTGGGCCCTCCCCCTTCTCTCTGGCTCTCTCTGTCTCTCTCTGTCAAAAACAATAAAATAAATCATTAAAAAAAAAAGCAAAAGCAAAAAGAAAGTTACCAAAGTATTCTGAATTTCATAATGCATCGGTCACTTCTGAGTAAGGGAGCATGGCCCATGCTTTCCGTTGGGGACCTGTTACTTTTGTGCTTCTCTCTGTGTTTTGACCCCTCACCCCTCTTCCTTCCGACTCCTTCTTAAGAACCCTGGGAATCTGATCAGTCTGAGCTTAGGACATTCATGGAGACATATTTTAATGGTGGGGAGCGTTTTCATTTCCTTTGAGCTAGGCATCACTATGAGGTCTCTTAAGGTATAGTATAAGAATTTTTTAAAAATGTTGGAAGCTGGGATGGTTCAGCGGGTTAAGTGCACGCTTTGTAGCCCTGGAGCCCAAGGATCGAATCCCAGCCCTGGCCCGGATGGACCCACATGCTGAACTGGGGTGTGCCGTAAGTTCAGTTCTTGCTGGGACCTATGTGGGAGGCTCCCAGCCCAGTTCCTGCCCTGCGCAGCCCCGTATCCACCTGTGGAGTGAAACTCTACGGAAAACTAGTGCTGTCAACAATGGAGACTGCGCTGGGCCCTCCCCCATTCTCTGTGTCTGTGTGTGTCTGTGTGTGTGTGTGTGTGTGTCTGTCAAAAAACAATAAAAATAAATCTTTACAAAAATGTTGTCTTGACCCAATGTTGAAGCCCTGGATATAGGTTTTTGAGCATCCTATTTAATCCACACCCCAACCAGCTCTCTTCTTGGTTCTTACAACCTGGGGCCACTTAAGCACTTGCCCTCATCACCCTACGGCCAGGTACCTGACAATTAGAACAGCTCTTGTGCTCAGGAGCTGGCAAACTTACTCACTTCAGTCAATCCACAGGAAGCCTGTGAAACTTTGCTGACCCCGCCCCACTTACCATATAAAGCTGCCCATTGAGCTCCACCCCAAGGGGCCAGCATGCCGGTACCTTGGCTCTGGTTGCTGTCCCCCCACGTGGCCCTGCCTGGCAGCCCTCTCTTGTTCAGAGATGTAAATGACAAGCAGTTCTGCCTTTCATCTCTCAGAGCCTCATTCTGCTGTGTCTATGAAAAGAGTCTTTAAGTCTTATCACACACAGAGGTAGAGCTGTCATCCTTGCTTCCTACCATCGGTAGGCAGAGACATGGTGCAGCTCTGAGACCCAGTCTCTCCTCCTTGCCCTTCTCTCCATCTCCCCACACTCTTCCAAGAAGCAAGCCTAACCTGTAGTTCCCAGGTTGCTATCCAGAGAGGGGTGTGTGACAGAGAGAGGAGAGATGGGAGAGATGGTTTGGGCCAGTTGGGCTCAATGCTGAGTGCATACGAATGTTACCTGGTGTCCTTTTCAGAAGTTACCAAATCTGAGACCCTAATCTAGACCAATTAACTTAGAAGCTGTGGTGTGATAACAGGGCTACAGAAAATCTTAGAAGTTTCACAAAGTGCTTCTAATGTGCATCCAGTTTTTAAAGCTGTGGATTGAGGCCTTGATACTTTTTTATTTTTACTTTTTTAGATTTAGTTTATTGTATGAGAGAAGGTGAGAGAGGAAGAAAGAGTGAGAGAGAGAAGAGGGGAGGGCTCAGAGCATTCTCCATAGTTGTACATCATTAGTTGTGACGTGGTTTCATTCCACACAGGTGGATGTGGGGTTGCACTTGGCAGGAACCAAACCACAGGCCTACTGCCACTGAACCATCTCAGTGGTTACCTGTTGCACTGCAGTTCAGCACATGGGGTTGCACAGACTGGGGCAGGGAACCAAACCCCGGACCTTGTGATTGTGAGGCAAGTGATCAACTGCTGAGCTATCCCACATCCTTAGGTCTTGATTTTAAAGTCTGTCAATATAGCTAAGTATTAGTTGAATCTGGCTCCCTCAGTTCAAAAGAGAGGAGTAAGTGACAGGGCAGAGTTCACATATGTCTTGTTCTCTGACTTTGTCCCATCATAATACCATCAAAACCTTACCCTAATACTCAGCACCTTCCAACAGTACTGATTACACCAATATAACATTCAATAGTAGATAATCACCTCATTGTGTTTCCTTAATTGAGTATTTGACACATTCATTTTAAAAATATAATAATAAAAGTATGAAGCATAGTTTCAATGTTGCATTATTTCCCCTTCTTGTTTGAGACACAAAGAGAAACAGGGAGCACAGGGAAAATAAAGATTTAAAAAATTTACTGATGGAATAGACCTCTTTCCAAATTCAGTTTTCATTACTCTTGCTTTTTAAATGTTAAGATTTACAGTAGATATTAATTGTATCATTCTTTAGTTACTTGAGTTGAGACTTCACTTCACCTTTCTCCCCATCAATTCACTGTAACAGATTTCTTTAACTGAATCTTCTTATGGTCAGTTATTTACTTGGCAATTTTCATAGATCAGTAATCATTTGTTGTCTTTCTTGTTGTTAACTATGATATCATCTTATGTGAAGATGACTATTGTGGGCTGCATAGAGCACCTAATTCAAGACTCTTCCTGTATTAACACTATTGCCATGTCACTTATCAAATTTTCCTGCAACGGCCAATAGAATGAGGCAGCAGTAAGGGTTTGCCGGTTCTGAGAATGGGCCTTAAGAGAACTTAACTACCTCTACTCATCCTCTTGGGCTGTCTGCCTGCCATAATCATAAGAGTAGCTTCCCTTTGTTAGCTGCTCTTCTGTCAAATTGGGTGCACGAATAAACACACATAAAGCAAATCTAACTACAAACTCCTAGAAGTATGGAGCCAAGCCCAGCTTAAAGTAAAGGCACCCAGGTGAGTCCAGCCTAGATCAGTAAATATCTCACCATCTTTTATGTTTGGTTGTTATGCAGCCTTACTGTGGCAATTGCTAGCTGATATAATAGTAAACACATAGAGATTTTATAAAAACTCATGATACCACTATAGCAGATTCCCTGTTAACCAGAACTCAATGAACTGGAACTCTCAAGAATTCTGGTTAATGAAGAGTCTATTTACATTTATCTGGCATCTACTAACGCCAATGGGTGCTGGTTAACCGAGATTCTACCATATTTGTATTATTATACATAATATAATTTTAAATAAATCTATTAATACAACGTGGTGCCACAATGTTCTTCTCCATATTTCTAAAGACTCTCATGATCTGCTTGCATCAGTCAAGACGTTATTTATTCTAATTCTGATCTTTGGGTACTAAAAGATTTCCATGTTGAAATGTAACTGAAAGGATTGCCCGAGAGAGAGAGTCTTGAAGCAAATGATAATTTCTGGGCATCTCAATTTATTGCTCATCTTCTTGCAGCCTCTGGAACCTTAAAGTTAACCATTTGCTTGCTGTCATACAGGCTGCAGATGTTTGAAATGATTAGCAAACAATAAGACAACAATCTTTTGAACAATGTATATAGATTTTACTAAGATTGCCCAGTCTATCAAGGCCTATTTGACTATCAATCCTGAAAATAGTCTTGTGAAACTGACTTAAGAGAAACAAAAATCTACCAAATAAATAATCAAATGAAAATGGGACAATCTTACATGTATGTATCCTACCTATATAAATCTTAACGTAAGTGCATACCTTAAAGAGAGTCACTATTTTTTTTTTAAGTATTTTCTTTTCAATGTTATAAAATAATGCATTGGCAAATTAACAGAAATACTGTTTTAGTTCTTCAGAGACATGGGATACCTTTCATATTGAGTGTTATAGAATGAGGCTAGAGATTTCAAGAATTATATTTGAGAGTCTCAGAAACATTATATATGTAAAATGAAAGGAGAAAGGATGAGAAGTAAGTTCTATTATACCGTGGAAGTGCACAGAATTCAGGGGAGGCAGACCTGAATTCTAACTGTGACAATGTTACTGTTACATGTTCTTATCACTTTTTGTGTGCTCTGAGATCAGTTCCTTGGTCTGCTTTGCACCTCAAGGGGCTGATAGTCTGCAAACCAGACCCTGTATCCTACTTTGTTTCTTAGCACTTTTGACAGTAAGTAGTTTCTCATATCAAATTTGTTTTAGAAAATACTGGGAGCTAGCTCTGTTTTCCCAATGAGATCTTATATGTACTAAATCTGTTTGAATCTCAATTTCTTCATCTCTAGAATAAAGTCAGCAATACCTTTATTTGCTGTCTCTTCTAATTACTATAAGTAATATATGTAGCAGAGGTTGCCAACTATGACTTGCCAGCCAAATGCAGGCCACTACTGGTATTTATAAATAAAGTGTTATTGGAACACAGCCATGCTCGTTTGTTCACTTCTTTACTAATGCTGCTTTCATGCTACAATGGAAATATTGAGTAGTTATTACAGAGACCGTATAGCTTGTAATGTCTAAAATGTTTACTATTTGGTCTTTTTAGAAAAATAATTTGCTGACCTCTGACATATAGCATAGTTCCTGTCCCGTAGGAGATGTCCCATAATTAGTAGCTCTTATTTTCTTCTCATATTGTACAGTCATATTTCCAGTTACACAGTCCTAATTATGATGTTGCATAGGGAATTACCCTTGAGGTATTATTAAAGAATCTCTGTAAATTAAAATCAACAGGGAACATTAGAGATTATCTATGTTTTTCTCCCATTTCACTTGATTCCTGTCACAATAGATCAAACCCAATAAACAAAGAGTAGCTTATGCACACCATGGGTGACCAAAGCAATAGGTAAAGGGTGTCCCAAAATTCACGAAAGATTTGAATTTTGCATTATTTGTGTGGTAAAGTGTTGCCAAAGGAAAAAAAAAAAAAGACAGCATGACAACTGACAGTTCAGGGTTATTAAAAATGGAGCGCTACACAAAAGAACAACGTGTTTTCATTGTTGAGCAATGAAATTTTACAATTTTTAATTATAAACCTGTGTTTCCTATCAAAATTACTTCTTGCATGAATTTTGGGACACGCTTTAAAACTTACATTATCAAGACTATACCTCAATAGCATTTTGAAGTTCCAGAAAGAGGTACTTTCCAAGTTCTCACTTGTATGTGTGATGCAGTACTCAGACTATACAAAACTGTAATAACTACAATCAATAAAAAATCAGAGGAAGAAAAATTGCTTAATCTACTCTCATTTATAAAGCAAAAATGAACTCTACTTTGAAAGAATTGGCAGGTTAATTAAGAATTCTGCTAGTGATTATGCTAAGAACACTGACTCATTTTTAATTTAGCTTGATATTACTTGACATGTAAATGTAACTGATGTTTGTGTGAGAAATTTAGAACAAGATACATGAGAAATTAGTTATATACTTTGCAGATGAGTTTTGCCCAAAAGTTGAATGTGATCTCATAAACAAAAGATGGACATATAAATTCAAGGAATTCCATAAGAATGTACCTGAAATTCATGGAAATGTTATCTAAACACTAAAGTGTGTTTCCCTTAGTTATGAAATAGAAATTATATAATCTTTTATAAGGAGTAAATGAGGAAAAGGATGTAGATGCTTAGCTTAGAACATAGTAATCACCCAAAAATTGTATTTTCTTTCTTTATTTCTTGAGAACACAAATTAGAGCCAGTTGATTCTCATTTACAACATATCTAATTTATCTTGTTCTAATTGATTTGTATCATACATTGTGTTCCAAATATGAAAGAACCACTATTCATATATCTCAGAATATTTGATTGACGGAAATCCCAACTTTAAAGTACAGGACAATGGGTTGGCATTATGAGAAAATGACAAACTAATCAAGGTTTTTGTATATTTATATCATATCAATTTTTTGAATGAAGAAATAGTAATATTATAAAAGATGTGACCTCAGTAGAATGTGTGTAAGTTTTGTTTCATTTTTAAAAGGAATAAAAATATTTCACATTCATGTTGTACTTACCTTTATTAGAGAAACATTATTGTTCTAACACATAAAGAAAGTTACAAGGAAATTATATGAGTAGCCCTTATTTATTTCTGTGACATTTAATGTAGTTAAATATATTTCCTACGAAGAAGTTCAGTGGCTATAGACAAAGCTCAGTTATTATTAGCACACATGTACAAGATACAGACTGTAAAATTACTGCAATATTTTTTTAAGTCTCAGGATATGAATACTACTTCAAAATGATGACAGAGAGATGATACAGCCTTATTGTCAGCCCAGCAGATGACTTCAAATTATTCAAAATATTGCATGTTTAATCACATGGTTGTAAAGATACTCTTATGTGTGAAAAAATGCTATGTGAACAAGAAATCAATACTATGAAAGTCTAAAACTCAGGGGGGAAAAAACGTGGTTGAAGGATTTTTAATTTACATTTACCAGAAAATACTGAGGCTAACCAACATCCCTATAGAACTATTAAAAATTCATTACATCTTGCTACATATAGCACATCTTGATCAAAGGACCCCTAGGTTCAGTCTAAGTGAACAAATGGCCAGATAAAGGATAGCTGAAAAAAAATTTTTTGTTGTAGTAACTGAAGAGTCAGCCAGTGCGATGATGACAACAATAAAATCAACCCTAAATTAGTTTGGCAATTATATTTTAGGCTACCTGGAAAGTTTCTAGGTCAATGAAAAATATGATATTCTGAATGTCATGAATCTAGGCCTTACTTTAGAAAATTAATTGAAACATATCTAAATTTCTCAAATCTGATAACCTAACAATGAGAACTTTTCAGCTGGAAGATCACAGTTCAGAATTTCTCAGTTCTGAGTACAATGAATATCAAATGAATGAACTAGAAAGAAAGGCAGCAGACAACATATTAAAAAAATTCAGTGCTGCAAATAAAAAAAGAAATCAAGTATTTAATGTTAGTACAATTAGTATTGTTGATTAAAAATCATGTACACTCTAACCATGTTTCTGAGTTCATCTGATTATACATTGAACTTCTGCTCTCAAATATCTTAATATTTTATTTATCTCTTACACAGAGTTTATGTGAAAGATGCTTTACTATTTTAGTTATATAAAAACTGGCCCAAAATGAGACTCACTGAAGAGCAATGCTCTGGAATTTTTATTTCAATAAGCTTGAAAAATCGGCACAACAATCAAGTCAATTTTGTACTTTACTTCTCTAAAGAAAAAAAAAAAATTCCACTTCCCAGAAAGAGGTGTAGAAATGCTGTTCATCATAATTAAGACTGTTACTAGAAATGTGTGGCATAAACATATTTAGTGCAAAATGTAAATATTGCAACAAAGTGGGTTGGGCACCTGGGTCTCATCTGGATTTCCCTAGAACCAGTTCTAGTACACAGGTAAACACAGGTGTAGATCTTTTAAACTTGCAGTATGCTATTCTAAAATTATATGCTAAATCATCTTGTAATGGCTACTTTAATTAACAGCTGCATGAGCCTCAAAAATTAGCTAGAATGCAATAATTTGGCAGCAGATTAGGAAGTTTGTATATACACACACATGCACGTATATATGTAAAATAAAAATATGTACCTGGAAAGAAAATCTTTTTTAGAAAATTATGTTAATGAAGATATGGAAGGAGATAAATCGAAATGGAATGTGGGTATGTTAGGATATCTGTGAAAGAAAAATAACTTCTAGATAATGATATAAAAAAAAGTGGTGAATAAATAGAAAAGCAAAGTGGCCCTTTAACTTTATTTACTTAGAAAGGATGCCTGTCTAAAATTAAGATGTCTGGGGAAGCTGGGAAGGCTCAGAGGGTTAAGTGCTTGCTTTGCAGCCCCAGGGACTGAGGATCAAATCCCGGCCCCGGTCCATGTGGACCCATATGCTGAACTGGAGTATTTCCCATGTGGGAGGCCCCAAGTTCGATTCGCACTGGGGCTATCTTTCCATGTGGGAGGCCCCCTATTTGGCCCCCAGCTCAAGTGGGCATGCTTCCCATGCAGGAGACCCCCAGCCTGGTTCCTGCCTTTTGCGGCCCTTACCCACCTGTTGAAACCAAGTCAAAAACTGATGACATACAACTATGGAGACAGCTCTGGGCCCTCCCCCTTCTCTCTGTCTCTGTCAATAACAATATAATAAATCTTTAAAAAATAAATAAAATTAAGATGCCTCTTTATAGCTAAGAGGAGAATGAACACTTCAGGCTATCAGGGACCTACTTTTTTAATGGCTTTCTTCTCATAATTCTCTTCAGTATATGTGAATATTGAACTGTGAATCACAGCCTTGTTGTGGAGGCGGAGTTCCAAGTTTCCTAGCATATGCATACTCTCCACAGTTAGTTTTCCAAGGAACTCATTGCATATAAGAATGTTTAAAAGTTGAAAAGCCACCATGAGGTAAGACTGGTGCTTTCCCAACTGAGGCCTCCAACGGACTTCATGATACCTAATTTACCAGTCAAAATCTGATCTAGAAAAACCAAGCATAAGTTAACTTTTTAATAATGATTACTGCAGATTGATGTTGATGACTGATGTTGAAATTCCACAGGAAACACTGGAAGATGGGAATAGAACTTAGCATAGGCTTTTTTTTTTTTTTTACATGGTAGATGGCATTTAAATAAATAACTACAACTTATGCAAACAATAGTAGGGCCTTGAAGGAAAGAGGCTCAAGAAAGGTAAGGTGCAGATGAAAATTCCAAAAGTATGTTCAGAGTGAACTAGCGCTGTTTAATGACTCTATTGTCTCCCAGTGCTGTCTCCTATCATACCCTAGTGTTCACACATCCTTTGTGTCAGGGTCCCCAAACTCTGGGCCATAGACTGGTACCAGTCTGTGGCCTGTTAGGAACTGGGCCCCATAGCAGGAGGTGAATAGTGGTAGATGGAGAAAAATTTCATCTGTATTTACAGCTATTCCTCATTGCTCACTTTACCACCTGAGCTCTGCCTCCTGTTGGATTCAGTGGCTGCATTAGAGTCTCATAGAAGTGGGAACCCTATTGTGAGCTGAGCACATGCCTGCCCTCCCCCATTCGTGGGAAAAGTCTTCCACAAAACTGGTCCCTGGTGCCAAAAAGGATGGGGACCACTGCTTTATGCTAAGTAACAGTAGTTGACAATTTTGATGGACTGGTGCTGCTTGTGACCATTGGCGGGAGCAGGGTAGACCACTCTACCCTGGGGTAGACCACTGCCCTAAGAATTTGCATATTTAAAACTTCTATCTCAAGACATTCTAGCCTATATATTCTGTAGTAAATTAAAACTCAAACTTCTTTTCAGTATACAGCAGTCCCCCTTACCTTGGTTTATATGTTCTCAGAACCCTAGTGGATAGCTGATACCGAATCCTATATATACTATAGTATGCATTTTCCTATATATACATATCTATGTTAAAGTTTAATTTATAATTAAGGCATAGTAAGAGATTAGCAAAAACAACTAATAATAAAGTAGAACAATTGTAACAATGTAGAGTAATAAAAATTATGTGACTGTGTTCACTAGTTTCAGGGGATCCCTTGCTAAAGTCTTCATATAGGCTCAATGGTTTCTGGTGAAACACATTGTCATAAATCAAAACACGTTTTCTGCTCATGTCTTCTACCCACAAATGTAATGTGTTTTTTTATTTAAACTAAGCGCTTACCACACACTATGGCCATATCCTGCGCATAGACCTTTTGGATTTTCACTCATACTTTAGTCACTTGCCTTGCATTCTGTCCATGACTTCTCTGTAGCTTCTATATTTATTTAGGTAAATTATTCAAAGGAGTTGTTCTTACAGCTTATTGTTTCCCCTTCCCCAACACCCAATCCAAAGGTTAAGTACAATAATTCCACACTCATAGACCTTCCTGTCCCTCACTTTGTTAGAAACCACTGTTTCCTGATGAAATATCTTGGTAGCAGTTTCTGACTCAACAAAACTTAGTTTTTACCTGATTTGATTTTACAAAACACAAATTGTGACAAGCATTGTTTTATGATGTCATAAGAAACTGTGTAATTCTCCAAGGAAATCTTATGAAAGCTTTATATGCATATCAGGTATGTAATAATACCTTAAATAATTTTTAAATTTAATAATTTAACTTAAATGATTACCTTTCAAATTGAAGACCCCTCAATCCACCAAATTATTTCATCTTAAAAAAATTATTATTAAAAAAATTATTATTTATTTGAAAATTAGATTTTATTTTGCTTTTCCTAAATATGCCAAAGTTTGTTTGTGAACAAGTAAGTCTTCTGATCATCGTAGACTATGATCAAAAAACAAAACATTTGCACTAGGTTGGTGTTGAAACCTTCTGTCCTCTTTCCTGGTTTTTCCTATTTAGTTCAAATGTTCAAATGTTTAGCAGGCTCAGATAACTTAATCAATGAAGCTCTTAGTTTTGGCATTCTCACACTCGAAATAAAATTACATTATATATTTTTTTGGGGAACCCCCCCCTCTAGTACCATCTGTGAATTGAATGGTGTCATTACATCAAAGTACTGCAATTAGAACAATAGGGTAAAATTAATGCCAGTGTTAAGTACAGATGTGCCAAATATGATGGGTAGTTGATACACAATTCAAATTGACAACCACGTGCAATGTGGAAAGTATCCAGGCATAACCCGAGATCCAGTTGGCCAATGGATGTCATGATTGCCTTGCAGAGAACATATTTTAAAAAGATTCACTTGGCAATAATAAAAAATTAGTTCCAAAAGATTATAGTCTATCTTAGGTTACTATCAAAGCTTTCATTTCCTCAGGGTAAAAATGGGTCCAAAGAAGATGATCCAAAGGGGATATAACATTCCATAGCCACAGAACAAAATTCCCATTTTGTTTTTCTCTTTAGAAATACAACATGTGGTATTTACATTATATGGTGGATCAGGTAGCATTTTTGGTCGAATGGTGCTGCTTTTTCATTTTTGTAGCTGCAACAAGCTATTAGCTTTAGCATACAATGGCAATTTCTTAGTATAGGTTCATAAGATAATACATTGTATTTTTTAGTTTCACCATCTGTAAAATCAAAATTTTAGAATGGACAAACATGGGCTAGAGCTCCTTTCAGCTTAGGATCATCTACTGTTTGATATTAATGCTAATGCTGAAAAAATGGTTTTACTCATACAATCATATACTTTTTAATCTTTGTCATTTCATGCTGATATGTTTGACAAAATGTGGTATTAAGAGATACAAGTGGCTCAAGGTGTAAGAGCACTGATAAGTCAATGGCATCTATCTCTAACAACCTTTAACTACAAATGATCAATAACATTTTTATGTCAAAATAATTTTGCTACTAAACCCAGAATTTTTATCAACAGATTAAAAAAAACAAACAAAATTTTTTTGTGAATAGGCATAATTAACCTATAAGCCTCATAGCAGCAGCTTTTATTTAATCAAGTACATTTCAAAAATGAGACAATATTTATAAAGCAAGGCTAGCAGTTGCTAGGTTAACAATTATATGGCAATATCAACCAATGTGTTTTGTTCATGAAAACTATCGCGAACCAAGGTCATGATGATACTTCTCTTAAGAACAAAAAAAATTACAGTCCAAGAATAATGGCAAACCCTGGTTCTTTTCTGAAATGTCATATTTTCACATTTTCCCTTCATTATTGCTTAGTTTTCTCAATCTTAAAATTTAAAATGAAAAAGGAAACATAAAATAATGTAAACACAGGATGCTAAGTGGCATAAATTCCCATCATTTTTCCTCACCCATCATTACTAATTCCAAAATATATCAAAAGTCACTTTAAAGGTAGTAATAGTGTATCTCATAACCTGTGTCTTTTAATATTTTCCCCCAGTCAAATATTCTTTCCTAAATAAAAAAAAGTTAATTTTTTAATTTCTTAGCATAATATATACTTACTACTAGCATAGTACATACATATAAGATGCATCAGATGAAACAATGTTGAACAAAACTGCTCTCAATATGATTACCAACTTATAAAAGGTCCCAAATAACTGCAGACAAAGCAAAAATAAAACAAATGACATTAGAGAGGTCTAAAGGCTTTTAATGAGGGAGAAGTCACTTCCTGTTGGAAAGGTCAGAAACCACTGCCTAGTACAGGGGCCATTTTTGGCTGAGTAGATGGAGAACTCCGGATAAAGTAAACAGAATGAATAAACCTAGAAAAAAGTTAGGAACCAAGAATTATTTGTTCATCCAAAAGGGCAGTCTGGACTAGAAAGGTCAAGGTGAGGGTCTGACTCAGGAATACTTTGTGGAGAATAAAAAAAAACTGGCTGACAATTAGGATGTGAGGTGTGAAAATAGAGGATGATTTAAAGTCGTTATATTTACAAGTTATTTAGGGTGGCTGAAACACAGGAAACAAACATGATAGAAAAGATTAGAAATAAAATTTGTTGTAGCATTGTATGCCCTTGAATACCTTGGATAACCTCTTTAAGGGTAAACAAAGAAAAAGATTCACCGTCCAAGTTACTGGGAAGGACTCTGTACAAATGACCTGAAGGACTACCGGAACCACGAATTCAAACAATGTCAGGAATATATTATTCTCACACTCCTCCATTTGTTCGACACTTTATGGGCTTCATTCTCTAGAACAGCTTGTTAGTGTGACAGAAAGTTTCAAGTTTACAGCCTTGCAATATTGTGATCAAGGAGGAAATAAGCACCTTTCCACAGTTCCTATTTGAAACATTCTGGGAAGGACACTTAGTAATCACATGATTATACATGGATCATTTACTGTTAACTACTGTGGATTACATATACATCCCTCCGGTCTATGGGTAGCCTGTATCCCTCTCCGGCAGCACTTATCTCATTGAACAGGCATTAGCCAGAAGAATGGAACAGGGGAGGGTCAGGCAAAACATTATTCATTAAGTGAGAATTAAGTTTGAAATACCTTACATTTGTAAATAAGTATATAATATATTAATATATTATCTCTACCTCATATGTTATATATAATATTGCATATAATATATCTATATGTAGTATATATATTATATATTATATATTATATATTATGCATGTATGTATATGTGTGTGTGTGTGTGTGTGTGTGTATATATATATATATATAGTGTATGTATCTATTATCTTTTCTCCTTCGTATAAATACATACACTATTATATACAGTATATAGTGTATTGTTTCCATTATCTTTTCTCCTTCCTATAAAAGTTAATCCCTCTAGCTGATCATATTTTTCACTAATTTATTTGAAAACGCTTTAGCAATTCCCTTTTCACTTTTCTTACATCATCAATTTTCATCTCTGTGGGATCTTTCTCATCAGCACACATATATGCTATTATTCTTCCATCTTAAAACTAAAAACTTGCTCTTTTTTTTTAAGATTTATTTTTATTGTTTTTGACAGAGAGAGAGAGAGAGAAAGAGAGAGAGAGACCCCAGAACAGCCTCCATAGTTGCACATCATTAGTTTTTCCACATAGTTTCATTCCACAGATGGGCGCAGGGCTGCATGGGGCAGAAATTGGGCCGGGGTCTCACCCCAGTGAGAATTGAACTGGGGGCACTCCCCAGTTCAGCATATGGGTCCGCACGGGCTGGGGCCGGGACTTGATCCTCAGTCCCCGGGGCTGCAAAGTGAGTGCTTAACCCACTGAGCCATCCAGGCTGCCCCTAAAAACTTGCTCTTGACCTTGTATTTCCCATCAGTGATTGCCCTTTATCACTGTTTCTCTTTAAGACAACATTTCTTGAAACAATTATCTTTACTCTAATTTTAACTTCTCTGATTCTATTCTTTCTTAAGCCCACTCCACTTATGTCCTCCACCGCTTCACCAATATAACACTAACCAGTTTACCCTGTGACTTTCATATTGACAAATTCAGTGACCAATTCTTAGACTTCATCTTACTTGACCTATCAGCAATATTTACTACATATAATTGCTGGTCTCTCTCTTCTTGAAACTTCTTGCTTTTTTTTTTTTCATGGTTTATTTAATTTTCTTCTTACAGTCTTTCATCAGTTTTCTCTGATAGTTCCTGCTTACTGTTGATTACTTACTACCGGGGAGTCCAATGGTTCTAACGTTGGTCCTCTTATTCTTTTCTATTTATTCTTATTCCATTGATGATTTCATCACGTCTGATGACTTTAAACTCCATTGCTGAAAACACTAAAATTTATGTCATTAGCTGTTTTCTCTTCCCTAATTCTAGACCCACTGTCTACTCAGCATCACTAGGCAGATACCCAAGATATCTTAAATTCACATATACTTAAACTTCTTAATCTTTCATTCCCAAACATACTTAACCACTGTTAGTGGCTCATTTGCGTTCCCCTTTCCAATTTACTAGACGTTTGAACCTCTAGTACCTCCGAATGTGACTGTATTTGGAGACAGGGCCTTTTAAGGGGTAATTAAGGTAAAATGAGGCCATACGGGTGGACTTTAACCTAATCTCTAACTGGTGTCCTTATAAGGAGAGGAGATTAGGACACATAGAAAGACACCAGAATGACCATGTGAAGACACAAAGAATGTGGCTGTCTGCTAGCCAAGGAAAGATGCTTCAGAAGAAACCAAACTTGCTGTCATTTAGTCTCAGATTTCTAGCTACCACAATGGTGAGAAAATAAATTTCTGTTGTTTAAGCCACCCATTCTGTGGTATTTTGTTATGGCAACCATAACAAACTACTACACCCACAGTCTTCCTTAAGTTAATTCATAACTACTCCATTCTTTTGCCCATGCCCCAAATTTGGAAGTTTTCTTAGACTCTTTTTTTTTTTTTTTTTTGTCTCACATTCTATGTTCTGCCATCCAGAAATCTTGTCTCTAAATTTAGAATAAAGTCTGACTACTCATCAGTCCTTCTACTACCACCTTCATCCAAATCACCATCATCTCTTGCCCTGATTACTAGAGTGACTTTTTAGCTACTTATCCTACTTATATCCTTGTCCCAGAACAGTCTATTCTTCACATCTCAGCTAGGCTGATGCTTTAAAAGGTAAGCAAAAAAATATCAATTGACTGTTCAAAGTCCTGCATTTGCTCCCCATTCCACTCAGAGTAAAAGTCAAAATCCTTTAATTTGCTTTTAAGTCCCTAAAATTCTATATCTTCCATCCACGATATTTCTGACCTCATGCTCTGCTTCTTTCTCTTACATTCACTCTGCAACTACATTGGCATTTTTGCTAATCTATGAACACTCCAGGCATTTTCCGGTCTTAGGGATTTGCACTAGCTGTTGCTAAAATGTTCTTTCTTCAAAATATTGTAGGGGAAGCCGGGATGGCTCAGTGGGTTAAATGCCCACTTTGTAGCGCCGAGGACCGAGGATCGAATCCCGGCCCCAGCCCATGCGGACCCATGTGCCAAACTGGGGAGTTCCCCCAATTTAGCCCTCTCTCTGTCTCTGTCCCTCTCTGTCTCTGTCCCTCTCTGTCTCTGTCAAAAACAATAAAAGAAAATAAAAATTTTATACTCCCTAGTTTCTTTATGTCTGCTCAAATGCCACCTCAATGAGACCTCTCAGCCTACGTTATTTAGAATGAGTGTTCTAACACCTTTACTACCAACCATTCTGATACTACTATGCTTTTCTTCTAACAGACTATATATTTTTAAACTTATAATATTTTAAAATTTATTTTTGGTATTCTTCCTCTAGAACACAAGTTTCACAAGGCTGTGATATTTCACTTGTTTTGTTCACTGATATGCCAATTGCCTTGAACAAAGCCTGCCACACAGAGGTGATCAACAGGTCTTTGTCAAGTAAATAAATGAATTAAATATAGGACAAAATATATTAATTAAATAGCACCTGACATCAAAATTAAAACATTATTTAAACATGTAAGTCCCCATAATTACCTTTCCTCCCCACTTTCAGGGTTATACACAAGCAGAATTTTGTATTTATCATTACTTGGAACATCTATATAGTTATACTTCACAGGTAGGCATGCCTAGACTAAAATGCATTCTTTAGTTTGCATGCAATTTAAATTGAAAATATGTTCCTGTACTTGCTCTTTTGCTAAGCATTATAAGTGTGAGGTATATCTGTATTGGTAATGATGCTATAGTTTATTAGTTCCTAATGCTGTAGTTTTCTATTAAATGATTTTCAAAAAGTCCTAGACATTTGGCTTATTTTCATGTCTGTAGATGTCTCTGGGCACATGTGTGCAATACAAGCATTTCTTATGCTATAAGCTAAAAATTGGGGTTGACTGGCCCAAGATTTTCCAAGAAGCTCATTTTGCCCCAAAACTGCTTTTAAAATTCTGCCCTTTCATTAAAAGGATAGCATTAAGAAATCTGGCTTCTTCTGAGATCAAAGTTCAGTTTTCCTGCCTTGTATGGGTCAAAGGCCCTGGTATTTTGTTTGCTGACATAAACAAATGGCCAATTTCTGTTTTCCATCTCATTTCCCGTTTTGGTTTCAATTCTCTGTCCACTATGTCCCAGGTGCATTTACCGGTAGCTTAAATTTTTTAAAGCCCAACAATACAATATCAGTAATGTTTGTTGAATCTTATTCAAAATTTCTACATGTTTTAAATAGTGTTGTTTATTCTTCAGAATATCTTGTCTGCCATATTGTAAGAAGCACCAGGAAGCTTAAACTTCTATACTTAATTTTAAAACTGTCACATATTGGTGATTTTGGTGTTGTTTGCTTAGAATACGATAAATGTTATACAATAACAACCATGTTTTGGAATATTAATATAACAATAACAGCTGGCATTAAGGAGCTATTGATAATGCAAGCACTCCTTTCATATATCTAGTAGTACACTGTATTAAAAATTACCACATCATCTGGGACAAAGGTAGATTTTTTGATAAATGGTGTTGTGACAAATGGACAGCCATTTCCATAAAGATAAAATTGGATTCATGCTCCACATCATGCACCAAACTATATTCTGAATGCACAGGAGATCTAAATATAAAAAATAAATTCATGCAAGTAGAAAAAGTAGAATTCCTTCAGAACCTGATGATAGAGAGATGTTTTCTATCTATGACCCAAATCCAGTTATTCTATAATTAAATGTTGATACATTTAAATATCTAAAATAATGTTTTTGAATGGCAAAAATAACCATAGAAAAATTCAGCAGACAAATGACAAACTGGGAAAAAATATTTGCAATGTATGTCACAAATGAAAGGCTAATATTTTTAAATACATTAAAAAAATCTTTAAAAAAGAAAAAAATTAACAAAAAAAATCATTTAAAAATAGCCTCTAAACATGTGGAGAGATTTTCAGCTTTACTCACAATAATGGAAATGCAAATTTAAATTATTAAGATGACATTTTAATCTATTATATATTTATTTACAGGGGTGCCAAAATATATATACACCTTTTAAGATATGTCATCTATGTATTACTTTTCTAAGTTGACTTGAATTATAACATTTGCTCAAAAGATGAAATCAGTCAAGTGTATGTTAGCATCACCATGCAACAGGCAGGACAGTTGAACAAAATGGCAGAAGCATGGTTGTCATTCAAGGAGCACAAGACCATTTTGAAGTTGTATTTGAAATTCGAGAACATTGTGGAAGTACAACAATGGAGGCATGAGTATGCAACAGAAGCTACACACACATAACAATTGCATGCATTTGTGATAAGTTTGAGACATATGGTAAACTGAAACAGCATGTGCAATGATACAAATGGGCACTTTGGTCAACATGGTCAAGCAGTAGTTCACCATAACCAGAAGTGTCTGGACACTGACACTAAGCACTTGGGGTATGTCTTGTAATTGCAGAAGTCAAACGTAATTTGTAAGGTAACTTGTATTCATCTTTTGTTATCAGTATATATTGAGTACCGGTATTACAATTTAAATACAGTTTTTCCTTTCTTAAAATGTGTGTACATTTTTTGGCACCGTGTGTGTGTGTGTATTGTGTGTGTGTGTATATGTGTGCATATATATATATATATATATATATTATTTTATATATGTTGTTTAATACACACACACACACTCACACATATATATCTTCATTTTGTCAATTAAAAGGTTTTGGTAACAATGACATCCAGTAGCAATGAGCTCACTTAATACCCAAATCTTGGTTTCTAAATATACTTCCTCAATAAAAGAACAAGGACAACTTGAAAAAGTGATCGATTTCATGGCTAAGTAAAAGAGAGGACAGTTAAATTTGAAACACTTTGTTTTCCCAGAAAACAAGAAAATGCTCATAAATTAAGAGGGAACTTGTTAAAAGGAGGTAAGAACTTGTTTGATGGAACTCTCGCTAGTCAAGTCTGGGTCACTTTGGGTAACAAAATGAATAATGAGTAGTAGATTATAGCATATTGAGTTTTTTGAAAAACCTATAAAGGCAGAAAGAGAGCAAAAAGATAGGGAAAAAAGCTAGGAACGATGTTCTTTATGATGGAATGCCAATCAATATTTGTTGAGGTAATAATAGAACTAAGAAATCATTACTTACAATCATAGAATAAATTCGGGGAGGAATCACCAATGCCTTTCTCAAACAATGGTTTTAGGTACTAGGGTATTGTTAGACAGTCTCAAGTATTCACCAACTATCAATATTAATTGCAAAGTGAAACAAATGTACCTGTTGGAGAAAAAATATGATGGATGCCTTCTTAAGCCAAATTATGAAAGTGAACATAAAAAACAAAGTGACATACTGTGACTTCTGAGGTAATGTCTTGAGAAGGCACATCACTCATGTGGAATTTCTTCCCAAAATGCATCGCCTAAATCTAATCATGAGCAAATAGACAAACCCAAATTGTGTGGTACTTTATAAATTGTCAGTGTTTATGGCATTTTATAAATGTCATAAAGAAAAGGAGATGAATTAATGTTTGTGCAAGAATGGCAGAATGTGGAAAAACACAGGTTCCTATGTCCTTTTGCAAGCTCCTTCTTAATTTCTGAGCATTTTCTTGTTTTCCTGTATCACAAAGTGTTTGAAGTTCAACCTGTCCTTTCTTTCACTTAGCCCTGCAATGAGTCATTTTTTCTCAAGGTGTCCTTGTTCCATGAGGAAGAGTATTTAGAAACCACACACACATCGTTGGGCACATGATTAATTTGGCCTCATACAGAGTTTCCTTTAAAATGGACTCTGCTCTTCAGAAACTGTAATGAAGAAAACCAACGCATGGGTAAAGTGTCCAGAGCAGGGAGTTGACATAGGAATTCTTTGTTTATTTCTCTTCTCTTTTCATCTCCACTCTTTTTTTTTTTAAAGATTTATTTTATTCTTGTTGATAGCGACAGAGACAGAGAGAAGGGGGAGGGCCCAGAGCAGTCTCCTTAGTTGTACTCATCTGTTCTTGACGTGGTTTCACACCACACAGGCAGCATGGGCTGTGCAGGGTGGGCTGGGCCAGGGGCCTCCTGAATAAGGTGCGCGCCCCCTTGAGCCAGGGGTCGAACTCTGAACTGGAGGCCTCCCGCATGGGAAGCATACCACAGTTCAGCATATGAGTCCTCAGGGGTCGAGATCAGGATTCAATCCTTGATAGGATTTGATCCTCAGTCCCTGGGGCTACAAAGCAAGCACTTACCGGTAACCTGCTGAGCCATCCGGCTCCCCTCCATCTCCACTCTTTATTTTGGCATGTTTGAACAATTATAGTGCTCATGTCACTCAAATAAATAAATTGTTAAATAATAAAAATTTAGGCTGTACCTGGCAGTTTGGATTCAAAACTCCTTGTTACTTCACTGCTATGTGCCTTAGATTTCTTATTTATAAAATTGGATAATAATGGTAGCTTTCTTGCAAGGATTGAGAGGACTAAATGAGTTAAAAATATTTAAAAAATTAATTTACTTCTGAAAGTAAAAGAGAGCAACATGAATAATTATGCTGGGTTATTAGGTATGAATAAGGACTATTCTAGGAAACCCAGGCTACTTGGTGTATTAGGGTTCATCAGAGACACAGAACCAGTGGGAGAGTAAAATGTCAAGAAGTACCACAGTCTGCTGTCTGCAAGCTGGATAATTAGAAAAGTTGGTGGCATAATTCAGTCAAAATGGAAAGACCTGATTGCTAGGGATGCCAATGATGTAATCCTAATCCAACAGCCCAAGAATTAGGAAGGCCAATGGGGCAAGTCCCAGTCTGGGTCTCAAGGACAGAGAAGGAGGAGCACCATGTCTGAGGGCAGGGAGAAAAATGGATGCCCCAATGCAAGCAGAGAACAACTCTGCCCTTCCTCTTTGCTCTACAGGCCCTTAGTGGGTTGGATGATGCCCCCTCACACAGTGCTGTGGGTAATCTTTACTGAGTCTACCAATTAAAAATGCTAGTCTCTTCAAAAAACACCCCCTCAGATGCACTGCGAGTTAATGCTTTATCAGCTGTCTGACATCCCTTAGTCCAGTTAGGATGACATATAAAATTCACCATCACATATAGCCTCCCCAGATATTATTATTATGCCCCTCAAAGTTATTAGAACATCTATTTAATAAGAATTTACTATATTCCTGGCACTGAATAAATATTATTGTTTTGATTTTATTTTATCCTATTAAAATACATTTAGGGAATATTTATTATCCAGGTATTTTGGACCAAAAAAACAAGCGACAAGAATTTTAATCCACTTTCCAAGATCACACATCTAGAAAAGGTTCAACTGAGATTTAAAGAGGCTATCTATGATTTCAAGATCCCTGTTCTTAGCGAATATTCTATATACTTGTCCCACTCACATGAACACATGATTTCTCATCACACTGTTGCAGGAAGTAGATGAAAGCTTCCAGACCTCAGGCCACCCTATATGTCTAACCTTAATACTTATTCTTGGAGTACAGGAACACGTGATACTTTTTATACATGTTTGATTCCTACTTCCATCCATCCATAGTAGCCCTAGTATGAAATGGAGTCTGGTTTAGCATGAAGTTATATGTTATGTCTTAAAATAAATAGAAAAAAAGCTATAATAAGGAGACAGTGCAACATCATGGTTCTGTGTCTGACAGCTAGGATGGAAATCCCTACTTCATGGGATCTTGAGTTTGATACTATCTCAGTACCTAAGTGTATGTGTTCAAATTAGAAGCAATAAAAAGAAGAGGAAGGCTAGAGGAAGGTCAAGTTCATGATAAAAAGCTGTCACCAATTAAAACCATATAGTCTCTGAACATGTCTACTTATAGGAGTGACTTGCAAGTCACCACAACAATCCTGGAAGCTGTTCTTTGCTTCCTCGTAAGGATTGGGTCTTTTATAACTGAAGACCCTGTTTGCATCGTTACTCCCTCTTTTTCTTCTTTACTCACCAATGTATTTTAAAAACCTACTAAGAAGTCCATTTTTACTTCTGTACCCTATTTGTTCCCACCAGATCTCTCCTACTATATATACTATGCATGCTTTCACTATGCGTATCACAACAAATACTGAAATAATGGGTGATTTAACTAATATCCTATAATGCAATACCCATTCATGCAACACAAAATAATATTATGAGATTTTATTAGCTCATATTAGTAAACACAGATTGCATTAAAAGCTGTTTCTATTTTATTTTTGAAATGCTCGGATATGATACACTAATATAAAATGCCCAATTATGCTGTTCCAAAACTGTAAAGTTGAGTTTCCTGCTGAGCAGGTTATGTTAAATCTTTTCCTTTTTCTTTATTCTTATGAAAGATAAGGAAATGGTGGCCACAGGGTTTCTCTTTGTTCACCTTCCCTGCTGCAGAGGAAACAGTTTAAGAGTACTACTTCCCAGGAAACTGTTTCTGACCTTCTGTCCCTTGCTTTCCACCAGGTTCTAGTAACATATCAAGTGCCACTTCTTAACATTAAAAATCAGATATTATCCAACATTAGCTCTATATAGTACAAGGTAAAGGCACTTTTTGGCAGATAGCCAGGTAACTAGCTCAATGCTAACCAAACAAGACCATTTGAAGCCTCACTGGAGAGTCCTGGTTGTGCTTCTAATGTTTCTCTCATCCTTGCTATAGGAAAACCTGTCAAAGGAGGAATTTAATATCTCCACTTTAAGTATTCTTCCTTTGAATTTTTCCACCCCCTACAAGTATGTTAGCTCTTTCATTTAACAAAGTCATTATCACACCAAGGTGAAGGCTATACAGAAAAAAAACAACCAAAAACACTTCAAAGTAATAATGCTATGTGTTTTCCTATGCTAATAATTCTGAGGATGAGGATAGAGTGACATCAAATGACCATTTCGAAAGCTGACTAGTCAATATGCTTTTATTATTCTGTTAAGGAAAACAAAAGGATTGTGTGTTGGTGACATAAACAAATTTGGTAAATCTTACTAAAATATTAAAATTTTTACTTTGTTGAGAAAAGGACTTTTCATGCATCTAAATAAGGATGTTTAAAGGTCTTTTGCTTAAATGGGCATAGATATCACAGTGATAATCATAGATTACAGATCATGGGAAAATATTTTTATTTATTTCTTTTTTTTAATTTTTATTGTTTTGACAGAGAGAGAGAGAGAGAGAGAGAGAGAGAGAGAGAGAGAGAGAGAGAGAGAGCTGAACTGGGGGAACGCCCCAGTTCAGCATATGGTTCCGCATGGGCCGGGGCGGGACTCGATCCTCGGTCCCTGGCGCTGCAAAGTGAGCGCCCAACCCACTGAGCCATCCCAGCTTCCCCTAGAAAAATATTTTAAAACAATGGTACACTACTCCAGAATAGCCACATAGAATTTTTTTAATCAGAAACATTAGTTAATCAATAAAGTAGAAAGAGTTTATCCACTAATAAGCACACAGGCCGTATACAGAATTCTCTAGTAAGCATCTCTAGTGAGCCGGTCCTCTTGCTATGCTAACTGATAACCCTTGAGCTGCTTCCACATCTTTCTCTTTAGAAATAAATTTCTAAGAAAAATTCTTATAACGATTGCCCTACTTACTTACCATTCAATTTCTTGTCAGTCCATTGAAATCTAAATTTTACCCCAAGCCTTTACAAAAATGTTCTCTTTAAGTTTATTTATGACACCCTAATATAGGTAAATATTTTGGGGGTTCTGACGGAAGTAAGTAGAAGAAGGATGAAGCAGTGTTTTTCCTGGTCAACGGTTCATCCTTGTCAGACTTCCTAGGTGCTATGGTCTGGGTTTTCCCTATATTACCTCTGGGGAATTCCTAACCAGGTAGATGAAATGCTAGACACATCCAATCATGTGAGAGACATGGATGAGGAGTGGCAAAGAGACAGGAGCTGGTGAAATTACATTTTCAGCATAGAGACTCTCAGGGGGTCAGGGGGTGGCGGTTTGTTTTTATATAGTGCTTAGTAATCAGAGTCATCAAATAAGAAATCATAACTGACCACATGACGATTACAGATGATTCTTAAAGTTCTATCATTTTTCCAATAATTTTCCTTCAAAAAATTGGCTGGATGACCTTCCCCCACCATTAATATGTCTCTTAATGTTTAAATGTAATACGTTCTTCATCTCTGACTTCATTAGCCACCTTTCATGTTCAAAGGTTGTTGACTATTTCCCCTTTGAATTACTTTCTCTATTTTGCTCTGTTTTTTTTCTTCCTGTTATAGCAAACTTATTTCTCCTATTCCCACTCTTTGCATATCTTCCTCTTCATCATATTGTGATTTTATAGTTTCTTTTGACCCTTTCTTTGGAAAAACATAATTTTCAGTCTGACTACAATAAAGCCAATCCTCATGAACTCTTGGACAATTCTAATACCACATGATTGAATATCTCTCTGATTAGAAGAGCCATACATTTTACTTTAAGCATTTCATGTCCATGTTGTTTAAGCTGTACAAAGTAAAGGCAATGCAAGAGAAGAAACAGGCAATTAAACAATTCAGTCTAAAAGCTCTTTTATGTCCAAACAGTACAAATTGTATTATATTTCTACAATAAACATGAAGATATATGAGTATAGCCTCAATTTTTCCTAAATTAGAGTTAGCAGTGAAAAGCAGTAGATCCACATATTTTTAAAGAGAATAAAAAGGTATATAAATGAATAATTATTGATATACACATTATTGATTTAGTTATGTGAAATGCAAATCATGATTTTTGAAGATGACAGCGTTGATGAATATCATTAGGTAGCTTTGGTGTGACAATACATAGACTATTCTGAATGATTAAAAAAACCAAACTTGTACATGTGTTTTGTTAGAGAGCAGAAGAAAAGCTAAGAAAGAATATATGTACCATTTAACTGAGGATTTACATGCTCCTAAAAAACATCTCAGTTGAAATGTGCTGATCTTAGTGCTCAGTGATTATGCCTTCCCATGGAACCATAAATCAATAGCTAATAACTGGCCCTCCTTGGCATGCTCATTTTACTGGTGCTGTAAATGACAAGCTTTCATTTTGCTGCTGTTGCTCACATTGTGTCTCATTTGATAGGAACATACGTGTGTGAGTGGCATGCTTTTGTTTCTACAGCCTGTGGAATGGGACAACTAGCACCCGGTCATGCAATTTATTAAAACATGGTCATTCCTAAGCCTGAAACCTTACATTTATAGGATCTTAACAACACACAAGGTAAAAAATTTTCTCTTTGCTGGAACTTTGCTCACATTGGACTTTTTTTTTTTTTAAGGCATTTAGAGCACAGTAGTTGATAAAGGCCCTTGTGTCTTTAATAGCAAAAGTGAAATCCAAAAGTTACAGTTCAATGGTAAAAAGATGCAGTGATCAACAATGAGGCATAGACAATGGCATTGTGCATCACTTTCTTGTTTTTCTGTAATATTATTCTTGAACTGTTCACTTGTTATTATCTTAATTAGAGGCATTCTTTCTCAGAGCTGAGGTTGCTGCAAATGAGTCAGAGCAGCTTACCTTATCAAAATATTTAGGACTCTGGGTAAAATAATAAAAACTGTATGTAACACTGCTATATGAGAAAATTACAAACAAGGTCACATAAAGATATGATCTAAAACCAGGCAAGATAAAGGCCTAATGTGTCAACAAAATTCTGTAACTGATATTATGAATCCAGTTACACAATATTACCATGGTAAACTATAAGTAAGGCATAGAAAGTTGTAGGTAGAACATTATTTGACTGAAGAGATGGTTAGTCTGGGAGGTTAACAGGGTAGAGATTTCATGACTGACTGGCACTAAATTTTTTCCTTGATGAATATGTATTGTCTCTTTCTTCAACCCTAAGCTTTATCAATGAAGGCGCAAACTAAAAGGTGAAAATAGTTGGCATGTAAATTGGCCCTTCATGTAGGTCATGATATGTACAGTTTCACCTTCGTGTTCTTACTGAAATCATATATCAATTCCTCAAAGTATCTAGAGCAGGGGTTCCCAACCTTTTTATACCCTAGGGCACATTCTAAAATATCGGTAGGGCAGCGGGCACCAGCTGTTTCTAAGGATATTTATTATTGAACAAGAATAAAAAAATAATAAACAAAAATAATTTTAAAATAATAAATTTATTGTACAAATTATATACACACAAAGAAACATATGTACAAAACGTAATACAAAGTAAATAAAAAACACACGTATAATAAAATCACTTAAAAAAACATAAAAGAAAACATAAAAAAAAACAATCTGTCAGTGTGATCTTTGGCATTGCATTTCATTGGCCAGTGCCTCGTAATTAGGAGAGTATGACGACAACCCTGTTAGCAAACAATTATTAAGATGCTCATCAGTAAGTCGAGATCTATATCGTGATTTTATTAAATTTATGTTTGAAAACAAAGATTCGCATAAATACGTTGACCCGAAAAATGATTTGATTTTATATGCCGCTTTTTTAAAAAATGGGAACCTTTCTTTGTCAACTATGTTCCATAAGTCCTCTGATATTAAGGATTTTAGCAAAATATCGTTCTTAAGGTTCAAAATTTCTAACTCTAGTTCTTCTGCTTTCCCCTGAACAAGGTCTGCAATACATGTGGCTAGTTCTATTACATTTATTTGGCAAGTAA
>PVKE010015614.1:0-33198 GCA_004027555.1 Craseonycteris thonglongyai
TATCTCCTGTGGAAGCAGAAGTGAAGGCTTCCAGGAGGAAGTAACCAGCCCTGAAGCACTGATTTGAAGGAAACAAAAGTTATCTGGGAGAAGGGACATGTGTTCTTCAAGGACAATAGATACACGGCTTTTGAAGTGCTGAGTGTTAGAAAGCAAGAAATGAGGATGAAGTAAAAAACGAGGAATGAAGCTGGGGAGCCATCAGAAAGGATACAAGTTAGGGGTCTCTCTGCTCTGCTGAGAAGAGTACTCTATCCTATAGACAAAGGAGGCTGCTGTAAGGTTTTAAGATGAGGAATATAATGGCTTATGTGGGTCGATGATGGCATGATGAAGAATGGATTTAAAAGGGAAGGGGACAGAAATAGGGAGACCAGCTAATGTGGTTACAAGGTAAGGATATGATAATGGAGATAAGAATAGTGATCCAAGGCTGTGATAACAGGGTGGGAGAAGTGTCCCCTGGGGACGTTCACCTGACTAGCTCTTTTTGTGCTCACTCTATTTCCCTGTGTGACAACAGAAGAAATGGTTTTCTGCTGCATTGGATGGCTTAGCTGGAGGAGAACCATTGCCAACTCCCCTGGGAGCCAAAAAAACGAAGATGAAGGCAGGTTTCCCTCAGCTCTGTGGTACATTTCCACACTGCAGACAACGGAACTTAAGGAGCTTTATTCAGCAGTTTCTTCACAATTGCCCATTTCTTTCTCAGAGCCCAAAAAATGTAATCGTCTTTGAAATCCAAATGAAACTCCCAAGAACTTGCTGGGTACTTCATTTTGAAAGTGAGGGAGTTGGGGAGAAACATAATACTTTAGACTCCTAAGAACAGAAATAGAAAGCTCTTTTCTCTACCCAAATCCATCAGCTCTCTCTGCCTTAGTTCTTCCTGGAACATTCCTATCTTGACATCCCCAAGGAAAAAGAAACAACTGTGAGCTTGATTGTTGTTTGTTCTTTGGTTTTCTTGTCTTTTATTTTCTTTTTCTTTTGTCTTTTCAAAGTACTTATCCAACTCAACAAGACTGACTCTTACACATCTCTTGACATCCTGAAGAGAAGTGTGCCAAAAAAAAAAACAGACAGCTGAAATACAGAAAGTTCCCATGGGTACAGAGAACCTTAAAGGTGCCTTGTAATTTTGTATCCTTCAAGGCTTGAGAACTTTAGTTAAGAAAGTATGTATATATAACAAATATAGAATTCCCCTGAAGTTTAAGATAGGGACCCCAAGAGTATGCCAGGGATAAAAATGTGCCTTCAAAGTTCTTAATTGACTCCACTAATGAAAGCCTAAGATGTCTTCCTCCTAACCCCTGCTTGTCTCCTGATTAATTTCCTTCCAGTACTTAATCTTCAGTGCATGACACTTTAACCACTAAGTTTATTATTCTAAAAATAGTATTCTAGCTTTGCCATCTTAGCAGATATATATGTGAAGATCTTATTTCTACAATGATTTCCTTAGGTGTTTAAATGTTAATATCACACTTGAACAAAATGTAATAAACAAGCCTACCAACAGAAATAAGTAATATTTCATCCAGCTCAATTTCCTAACTTCTTTATGTAAAAGGGCTTTCACACATTTCCCCACTCTGAACCCTCACTGGAATTGATAGATGTTCTTTATGGGAACAAAGAGGAAAGTCACTATGTTTCCATCTGAGAGCAGTAGTATATCTCTAGCTATACAAACAGATCAAGGTATCTTATTCCATACCACCTTGGGCTATGCCTTATCAGTGAATTTTATGACAACTTCTAAGATAAAAATAAATTATGGAGGATTTTATCGAGACTCTGGGTTAAGAAATTCATTATGCCAGGGGAACAAAGCAAGAGTCAATCATTGAGACAAAATCAGAGGGGGCAATTCAGGTTTGGTAATAAGATGAGATTTATGTTTCAATCCTTGTTTCTTTCTTGGTAGTGTTAGATGAATGGATACACAGGAAGACATTTCAGTTCACATAAAACTTACTAGGAGAATGAGACATCATAACACCTCACTGTTGAAAGCACGGTACTTGCAGTCATGATTGTGGTTATCTCAGTATATCAGATTTTCCTAAAATTATAATGTGATGCCAGCTATTACCACCTGCTAGAAATACTGCCCTGCTTCCTGGGAAAACTGTTCCCTCCCTCACAAGAAGAAGATTCAAATGGCTGGAATTTGAGATGAGATTGGCTCCTGGCCAGAGTGCCCAGGAATACATATTCAATAGGAAAAGCATTCCAACCTTGGATTTCTCCTTCACCAGTCTTCTAAATAGAGGTCCTTACTTCATTCTCTTTCGTCTCCACTTCAAAAAAAGTAACCATAAGTTACCCATATACTTTTTAAGGTATTAAATAAATTTCTGGAAAAAAAAACAAATCTCAATGGCTTATTACAACATACCCTAAAACTTTTTATGTTCACTGACATTTTAGTTTTTTAACCTCAATGGTTCAAGTATGAAGCAGAAATCATTTTATAGTCACTTCACAAATCTGGGAATGCACAGTTGAATGATATTTTTCTGTCAATATTTTTTAAATACTGATTCTAAATATTTTCCAGTAAACTATCTATACTCTCATGTACATTATATAAGGACTATTGAAATTACAGTGCTTAATTATGGGACAACTATTTTAGAGGGTCAGAAAATATCACACGCCTCTGCCTTTGTCCTCTTGCCAAATAGAGGACAAAGATGAAACATGTGTAAATTGAAAAATCTCTTGGTTGTATTAACATATTGCCTAACACAACACATTTGCTGCTATATATCAGCAATAAAACAAATTCAGCCATGTCACTTCTGGACCTCTGGTTCCCTTTATCGATGTAGGCCTCTGTCCCCAGCTCAAGGTATTAGTCTTTACCTCCAAGTCCAGCATTATCCTACAAGCAAGATAAAATATGCACATGATGACTTACTCAATCACTTGTTGTCTCAGTTCCTTATCACCTAGATCTCCACAGACAGTCTCTTGCACTTGTATGTAGCCATTCACTGTATGCCCTTAATATACACACTGGCTACTCCACTTCTAATTTTAGTATATGCACTCGAAATGAGCACCCCTCCACTTCCAAAATGATGCATTTAGACATCTTACTCTCTCACCACGACTTTGTAACCTCCTAGCATTTAATGCATTAGTACAAATTAACTTTTCTACAAGATCTCCAAAACATAAGCCAATCTTCTCTCTCCATCCTTATTAATACTCTATAGGTTTCATTTTCCTACTCAACTTAGTCTACCACCCCCAAACTGCTGCTGCCCGTATCATCAATTTCCTTTTCCTAAAGCCTTTCTGTTCACTCACCTGGCAAAATCCAGAAAATCAAACTATGTAAATTGTTAGCCACATTAAACAACAGTCACCAATTTCAATAGGGAACTCAACATGGTCCAGATATTATGCTTTATTTCTGTAGTTAGCACTCTCTCCAATTCCTCACCATAGCTACTTCAAATATTCCAGAACTGAGGAGACAATGCTTGTCTGAGATACTAATGTTGGGGTTATTTGTAGGTAGTAAGGGAAACCATGGCAGTGGATACAATTGCCCAGGAAGAATGTGAGAAATGGGAAGGAAATGGACTTTGGAAAGAGCCCTGAGTAATACTAATAATGTAACATATTAAGAAGAAGGGGGAACTGTCTTACAAAAGAAGCTGACATAGTGGAGGAGAAAAGGGGAGTCAAATACATGGTGATGGAAGGAGAAATGACTCTGGGTGGTAAGAGCGCAATCTAACACATAGAGGACATATAGAATTACACACCTGAAACCTATACAATTTTACTAACCAATGTCACCCACAATAAATTTAATTAAAAAAAAAAGAAACTGACAAGGAATATGCAAAAATGAATTAGAAAAGTAAACAAAAGGCGGTGTCCATTACACCAAATGAATTGATTATTTCAAGAAGGTAGAGTCAGTGACAATGTCAAACATTATTGATGGGCTGCACAAACGCTAAAGTCTAGCCCTCTAGGTTTAGAGAGAGATGTCATTGACGGCTGTGTCTTTGGAAGTTTCAGTGAGAAAGTGGTTATAGACGCCAGGTTTTCATCAGGTTGAGGAGTTGGGGAAGGGCATAATCATTTCTGACAAGTAGTTTGGTCCGGAAGCCAGAGTCAGGCCTGCTAATTGGAGGAGAGCATCGGTTTGAGACAGATGATTGAAATTCCTGAAAATCTACCTTTCAGATATTTAAGACTGACTAGAAAGTCTATAGAAATTATCTGAGATTTTTTCCAAAGAGAAAGAACTAGTCCATAGAGCTTAACTGAAAGGGGCCACGGTGTGAAACTGTAATTGTTTTCTGTGCGTGTGTCCATTAACCTCCACTTGTTCAAAGGCTTCACAGTTTAAATCCTTGGGTTGTTTCCCATTGCTGATAGCATACGCTCAAACTCTTTCATGTGGCATAAAGCTCCTTGCTAACCCGACACCTGCCTAGATCCCCCCAGGAAGTTCACCACTCTTCCCCAGATGCCCCGCCCAAGCCACACAGAATACATGGCATTTCTCTGAATATTTGTCCTGCTATCTCTCCTCTCTATGGCTTCGGAAACAAAATTTCATCTTCTGTGCATTATATCTCCACTATTTTCTTGGCCGCACATATTCTGCCTCTTATTTCATAATTGCTTCCTCAAAGAAAGCCTCTTCTGTTCCAAAAAACAAGGTCCAGTTGCCCTACATCTGCATTCCCACAGTATCCTGCACTTCTCTATCACACCTTTTCTCACATAAGGTCTTAGAGCTGGGTCTGCCCATCTCTTTCACTGAACATTTGAACTCCATGAGAACAGAGAGCATATCTGTCCTCTTACTGTTACATCTCCAGAACCTAGCACATTGTTTGACGCACATTGCTTGCTCAGTAAAAACATGTTACAAAGTAACAAAAAAAAATATTTTAAAGACAATTTTAATTATAACATTGATTTAATCACAAAAGAGTCTACTCAACATTAACTGAGATGCTTAAAAGTAAGAATCGTTTCTCTATTGCTACTGTGGTTTAAAACATTTTTCATAACTTCTAATACTTCTTACGCCACCTTAATATTTTTATAACACATTTCACATTCTAACATACTATATAATAATGTATTTATTCATCAATCTCTCAGAACTCCCTCTCTAGAATGCAAGATCCATGAGGGCAAAGACCCTTTTCGGTTTTGTGCACTGATGCAGTCCCATCTAACTTCATCCTGGACCGTAAATAAAGTAGTAAATGAAGGGTATACGTAGTGTTTCTACAGGTCCTTTGTATCAATTAGATTGTATACCCTGTCTATGTCTGCAAGTGTGTAAAATAACATATATTTAAACACAGTGCAACTTAACTCACTTATATTTCTAATAAATTCATTCCACCCAAAAGTCACAGAGTTAATACTTGCAGTAATTACATTTGAGAATAGCACAATTTATGGACAACAGATTCAGTGCTAAGTTCTTCAGTAGATAAGGTAAAATGAAAAACCTGTTGTATTACATTGTTTTTATTTCCCTGACAATAAAACTTTCATATGCAGAGTTAAAACTGTTCTTGCAACTGTTCTCATGTAGTTTATGGCAACACTCCTTGTATAAAGTACACAGAGTCTTACAATGGGTAGTATCAAAACATTACACTTTTTTCACCAAAGACATAAATAAAAATGTGCAAGAGAGCAATTCTCACATCAACAGAGGGCATATTATTTTATCATAACTCAGAAAAAGTGTTTCTATAAAAGTATGATAAAATACTCTAGACACTCTGCTTTCAGCAGTCAAATAATGCAGAGGAAGATAATCTTTGTTGATTAAAATGAAAAAAGAAACAAATTAACATTCCATGTACAAATGTTAAGAGACAAATTTTGAAACATAGGTGGTTTACATTTTTAAAAAGTCATTTTATCATATTGAAAAGTCAGTACCTCTTCACTGTTCAAAATTTGAGAAATAAAGCCAAATATACACAAATCACTTGAACTCCTCCTGCCTCACAGAGAACTTATTTTGGTTTATACATTGCCTTATCAACCCAATACACACACACACACACACACACCTATATGAAAAGTAAAATTATAGTTCTCAATCAAGTTTATGATTCACCTACATTTATATAATTACATGTACTATATATTTTAACTGAAATAAGATCATAATATGCACAATGTTTTATAATCCAGTTTTCTACCTCATTATAAATATACTATGACCACTGTCACTTCAGGCCAGAGGGCCTGTGGTTTTTATGCAGAATATTTTTTGTAATATAAACTGTACAGTTTAACTTTCTCACAGTTCCTTACTGATTCATTGTGACCTCAAAGCTCTACACTATACAGCACAGAACAATGTAATCTGAGCCTGAATTATTTTCAGTTTAGTCCAACTTTCCCTCTTCCAAGGAGGGAAAGAACACCAGTGGGTCTTTGTTATTACCTTTTATTTTCAGCACTGTGCCAACCAAAATATTTTACCTGTGAAATACAACCCTGAAGAGCTAAACAAATTAATCTACTGAATAACATGGTCTAACTTTAAAAATAATGTGTTCCAGGAATGCTGGAATGGCTCAGCTGTTTAAGCACTTGCCTCGCAGCCCAGGGGTCTGAGGACTGAATCCTGACCCTGGGCCCATGCAGACCCATATGCTAAACTGGGGTGTGGTCCCAGTTCAGTTGTCTCAGGGGTGAGCTTCCCATGCAGGTGGCCCCCAGCTGGATTCCCACCCTGCACTGCCCCCACCCACCTGTGTGGAATGAAACCAGGTCGAAAACTGATGACATACAACTATGGAGACTGCTCTGGGCCCTCCCCCTTCTCTCTGTCTCTCTATGTCTCTCTCTCTGTCAAAAACAAAATAAATCTTTAAATAAATAAATAAATAAAAATAAAATGTTTCCTCAGCCTAAAGGAGAATGCTAAACTAAAGGAATCTCTTTGGGAAGAGACCCAAGATGGCGGAGTAGATAAACAAGGCCTGCTTTGTTCCACAAACAGTAAAATTACAACTAAATTATAGAACAACCAACCTTGAAAACCATGTGAAGTCTTGATGAACAGAAGTTTTATAACTAAGTATATAAAGAAGATTGTCGAGATTGGTAGGAGGGACAGAGATATAAAACAGGGTGCCCCCAAACCTCTGTGTGATGATTCATCATCAGAAAATATCTCAGCTGTGATAGTTCTCTGCCAGTGGAGCAAGGGATCCCAACCCACACCAGGCTCCCCAGCCCAGAGCACTGGCGCCAGGAAGAAAAGCCCCCACAACACCTAGCTGTGAAAAACAGTGGGAATCATCATCATCGGGTGTAATGAAAGACTGCAGGACACACTGACGTGCCTCCTAAGGGCCCACACACAGACTCACTCACTCTCCAGTACTCACCCTAGGCTTCTGGTGGAGGGATGGTGAGTTGAGGGTCATTAGGGGCATACAATGGGAAGACTGAGAGGTGTGTGGCTTCAAAGCGAGGCTTGCAGAAGAGTCACATTTTCCCTTATGTAGATTCCTCTTCCTATGCAGCTGGCAGGCAGGCGCCATCTTTCCTGTGTTGAGCCCGCCCCCAACAGCCAAATCTGCATCTGATTGGTCTGCTGAGCTCCACTCACTGCACCATGCTGGCTCACTGGGACCGTGTCCTACCCAACTCCTCAAACACTAGAGGCACTTTCTCTGCAAGTAGCCAGACTCCCAAAAAAATATCAGAGTCCACAGGGCCCCAGGTAGGTGGCAACTTGCCTCAGTGTGCTGAAAATTTTGCAGAGTAGCTCCAGGCTCAGTATTGGCACCAAACCAGAATCTACATTAATCTGGTGACCATAATTATTTTCATTAAATGACTCCCTGAGACCCTGCCTTACCCAACCCGCATACCACACAAGGTTTTATCAATGGCTTAACCTTAAGGGAGCCAGGAGGTAGTAGCAGACATCAGGGTGTCCTGGCTTTTGCTGAGCTACTCCCAGGCCCCATACTGGT
This sequence comes from Craseonycteris thonglongyai, assembly GCA_004027555.1. Classification (NCBI taxonomy): domain Eukaryota; kingdom Metazoa; phylum Chordata; class Mammalia; order Chiroptera; family Craseonycteridae; genus Craseonycteris; species Craseonycteris thonglongyai. The sequence goes on from PVKE010015614.1 coordinate 8,016, forward strand.
GATAGCCGTCCTCAGATCTCACCATAAACTCTCCCACATGCCTTCAGGTTTAGCACAGGTAGCAAACAACCATGAATTATTCACTTTGCAGTTCCAGCTGGTCACAAGCAGTAGGTGACCTGGGCTAGCACCAGCACCCCCTGCAAGAGGTCCTAGAACCAAGATACTTGGAGTTCGGCTTCAGATCACAGCAGAACACCGCCTAATTAGCCCTACATGCATCACACACAAAAGGCAGTCTCAACAGGCACTAGAGTCCACTGGGGCAAATCCCACTACAGGGGTAAGTCCCACACACAGCAGCCCATAATCCATGGACAGAGCTAAACCCCACAGCCAATCAGCCTGAAGGTAATCCCACCGACTGATGGGCCAATGGCAATCTAGGCTCAACTATAACAGGACAGTACACACAACCCACACAAGAGAAACTCCTAGAGTACCTGAAGCAGGTGACCAGGGAGAATGTGCCAGGACCCCACAGGGCACCTACTATTATACATAAGGCCACCTGGCCAAAATTGGGAGACATAGAAAATCTACCTAATACAGAGAAACAAACACACATAGGCAGACAAAACGAGTAAAAAAAAAAGTATATCCCAAATGAAAGAATAGGAGAAAACTTCAGAAAAAGAAGTAAACAAAACGAAGGTAGGCAACTTACCAGATACAGAGTTCAAATCAACAGTTATAAGAATGCACAAATCGGGGAAGCCGGGATGGCTCAGTGGGTTAAGCGCTCACTTTGCAGCGCTGGGGACTAAGGATCGAATCCCGGCCTTGGTCCGTACGGACCCATGTGCTGAACTAAGGAGTTCCCCCAGTTCAGTTCTCTCTCTGTCTCTCTATCTCTAGCTTTCTCTCTCTCTCTCTCTCGTCAAAACAATAAAAAAAATTAAAAAAAGAAATTTAAAAAATAAAAAAGAATGCACGAAGAACTTAGTGAGAAATTTAACAGAGATAGTAAGCATAAAAATAGGACATAGAAGCCATAAAAAAGAACTAGTCAGGAGTGAAGAAAACAATAAATGAAATGTAGAATGCACTAGAAGGAATCACCTGCAGAACAGATGAAGCAGAAGATCAAATCCATGATTTGGAAAACAAGGTAGCAGAACACAATTAGAATATAGAAAGAGAGAAAGAGAGAAAGAGAGAAAGAAAAGAGAGAGAGAGAGAGAGAGAGAGAGAAAGAAAGAAAGAAAGAAAGAAAGAAAGACAGAAAGAAAAGAAAAGAAAAGAAAAGAAAAGAAAAGAAAAGAAAAGAAAAGAAAAAAGATAGCTTAAGAGACCTTTGGGACAACATCAAGCTTGACAACATTCGTGCCATAAGAGTACCAGAGGAGAAGAGAAGGAGTAAAGGATTGAGAGCCTATTTAAAGAAATAACGACTGAAAACTTTTCCTAATTTGGTGAAAGAAATAGACATAAAATTCAGAAAGCAGGGAGAGTCCCAAATAAGATAAACCCAACAGGCCCACACACCAAGCCACATTATAATTAAAATAGTAAAGGTCAAAGACAAAGAGTGAATCCTAAAAGCAGCAAGAGAAAGGCAACTAGTAACTTATAGGGAAGCTCCCATAAGACTATCAGCTGACTTCCCAACAGAAACTTTGCAGACTACAAGGGAGTGGCACAAAATATTTATTGTGATGAAAATCAAGAACCTACAATCACGGGTACTTTACCCAATAAGGCTATCATTTAAAATCAAAACACAGAAAAAGTACTTCCCAGACAAGAAAAAGCTAAAAGAGTTCATCACCACCAAACCAGTATTACAAGGAATATTAGAGGGATTTCTCTAAGACAAAAAGAAAAGATACAAATTTTAAATATTAAGAATAAAATGTCAACAGCTACGTATTTATCACTTTTAATGTAAAGTGATTAAATGCTGCAATCAAACTGAATGGATAAGAAAACAAGAGACTCACTTTAGATGAAAAGACACACACAGATATTTTATGAAAGTGGAAAAAAAAAAGCTAGAGTTTCAATACTTATACCAGACAAAACAGACTTTATAACAAATGCTTTTACAAGAGACAAAGAAGGGCCCAGTAATCCCACTTCTGAATATTTATGCACAGAAGCTCAAAGTGCTACTTTGAGGGGATACATTCATCCATATGTTCATTGCTGCATTGTTTACAATGGCCAAGATGTGGAGCTAGCATGGGTGTCCACCGGTAGATGAATGGATAAAGAGGAGGTGGTACACACGTACAGTGCAATGCTGCTCGGCCACAGAAGGGACTGGACTCTTGCCTTTTGCAGCAGCATGGATGGCCTGGAAGGCGTTGTGCTGAGTAGAGTGTGTCAGACAAAGACAGACGCAATGTGATATATCCTTAGACATGGAATCTCAAGAACAAAAGAAACAAACAAAACAGAAACAAACTCATACATACACAAAACATTTTGATGGTTACCAGATGGGAGAGGGGTTCAGGATGAGAGTGAAAAAAAAGGGACAGGAATTAAGAAGTACAAATTGGTTGTTACAAAGTAGTCATGGGGGTACAGGGTATAGTGTAAAGAACATAGTCAATAATATTGTAATAACCATGTATGGTGTCAGATGGGTACTAGTTTTGTTGGGGTGAAAGATGAGAGGGGCTTGGGGTCAGAGTGAAAAAGGCAAAGGTATTAGGAAGTATAAACTGGTAGTTACAAAATAGTCATGGGGATGCAAAATAAGGCATAGAGAATGATATGGTAATAAATATGTATAGTGAGTGCCAGGTTGGTATTAGATGAGTCAGAAGGATCACTTCTGGTTTTTTAATTGCTTTTTTTTTTTTTTTTAAATAGAGAGACAGAGAGAAGTGAAAGAGCCCAGAGCAGTCTCCATAGTTGTATGTCATCAGTTTTCCATATCGTTTCATTCCACTGGCAGGCGTGGGGCTGCACAGGGCAGGAACTGGGCTGGGGGTCTCCTGCATGGAAGGCACGTCCCCACGAGCCAGGGGGTTTCCCACGTGAGAAGCACTCCCTGGACTGGAGCCAAGCTGGGGGCATCCCACATGGAAAGCTCACACCAGCAAGAATTGAACTGGGGGCATATCCCAATTCAGCATATGGGTCCGCATAGGCCAGGGCTACAAAGTGAGTGCTCAACCTGCTGATCCATCCCAGCATCCCTCACTTCTTTAACTATATATGCCTAACAACTATGATGTACACCCAAAATTAATAAAATAATATTGAATGTAAACTGTATTGAAAAACTTAAAAAGGGGAGAAAGGTAATGGGGAACAAAAGTAAATCAATCACCAGGCAAAATAAAGTAAGATATAATAAGTGAAATAAAATGAGATGAAATAAAATAAAATAAAATAAATAGGAATCTCTTTGGGATAGGTAACTATACAGTTTATCTACCCAATGTCTTTATATATCTAATTGCATCTTATTTTTATTCATTAAACTATGGTGGTAATTTTTAAACCATAGCTCTATTTTGGTACCAAAAACATGATGTGAGTTTATACCCATTTTTTCCACATCTTGATTCAAGAGCATATACTAAGTAGATGTACATCGCTGAATTATTTACCAAGTTGTTTAACTAGAAGGCTTTTTTTAACATTTTTATTTATTTTATTGTTTTTGACAGAGACAGAGAGATGGAGAGATGGGCTAGGGCCCAGAGCAGTCACCATAGTTGTACGTCATCAGTTTTTGACATGGTTTCATTCCACACAGGTGGGTGGGGGCTGTGCAGGGTGGGAACTGGGCTGGGGACTTCCCGCATGGGAGGCACTCCCACTAGAGCCAGGGGCTGAACGAGGGGGTGAGAACTGAACTGGGGGTCTCCTGCATGGGAAGCACATCCCAGTTCAGCATATGGGTCCACACAGGCTGGGCCCCAGCTTTGATCCTTGGTCCCTGGAGCTGCAAAGCAAGCGCTTAACCCACTAAGCCATCCTGGCTTCCCCTAGAGGCTTTTAAAAGCAGCATTAAGATGCTGCTTGTTTGATATAATTTGGAATCATATCTTTTGAGACTATTCCTGCCTGTTATGATTTTAGCAGCAGATTTAGATATACGTGTGTGTGTATCATATAAATGAATATATGTAATATATAGACACGCATTCAACTCTATAGAGAGACATAATATATAGAAATGATAATGAATATTAAAATATTGAGTTCCTATAACCTGGCCATATAGATGACTCTTATTTGTTGTAGCAAAAGCTAATGATTTAACACTGAAACATCCTTGAAATATTCTGATAATTTCATCAATAAAAGAAAATAGGGAACATCAGTGAGCAACATACCTGTTAGAATCTAAATCATATTTCATATAAAAGATTATTTTGAAAGACCCCAGCCCTGAAATTTAAGCTATTGTGGGAAAAGGTAGCATATATTTCTAAACAATGTCTAATAAAATGATTTATGTGTCCTGAGATAATAATATATCTTAGTTTTATATGTAAGATTAGCTATGATTTATTTGAATTTTGAAGGAATGAGAGCTAATGGTTTAGTAAGAACAAGAAATCACTCCTTATAGTACCGTAGTCAGATCTGGTGGCCATCCCTAGGTTGGGTGGCTTAAGAAACAGAAATTTATTTTCTCACAGTTTCAGAGGCTGAATCCAAGATCAGGGTGACAGTGTCATCAGATTCTGATGAGAACTTTTATCCTGGCTTGCAGAAGGCCACCTTCTCACTGTGTCCTCATATGGCCTTCCTTAGATGAGTACAGCTAAAGAGAGAGAGAAATCTCTCTATTCTTTTTCTTCTTTTTTTTAAATTTTTTATTGTTAAATTTATTAGGGTGACATTAGTTAGTAAAAATCACATAGGTTCCAGGTGTACAATTCTACAGTATTTCATCTATGTGTTACAATATGTGTTCACCACTCAGAGTCAGCTTTCTTTCCATCGCCATATATTTGATGTCCCCTCTCTCTTCTCACACACCTCCTCCCCGCTTACCCTCAGGTAACCACTAAATTATTGACAGTGTCCATGAGATTTTGTTTCTTTGTTGCTTTCAGTTTTATATTCCACTTCATGAAGTCATATGGTTCTTAGCTTTTTCTGTCTGGCTTATTTCGCTTAGCGTGATGATCTAAAGTTCCATCCATGTTGTTGCAAAGGGCAGTATTTCATCTTTTCTTAAAGCTGAGTAATGTTCCATTGTATATATTTACCACAGCTTTTTTATCCAGTCATCTACCAAGGGCCACGTTGGTTGTTTCCATGACTAGGCCACTGTGAACAGCGCTGCAATGAACATCAGGGTACGCATATTTTTACAGACCAGTTTTTCAGTTTTGGGAGTAGATACCTAGAAGAAAGGTTGCCGAGTCACAGGGTAGCTCCATTTCCAGTTTTCTAAGGAATCTTCACACTCTCTGCTTTTTTTACGGCCATCAATACTATTGGATTAGGACCCTTTGTGATCTCATTTCATCTTAACTCCTAAAAGCTCTGTATCCAAATTCAGTCAGATAGGAGATCAGGGCTTCAACATATAAATTTTGGGTGAAACAATTCAGTCCATGGCATTCCTCAAAACAGACTTTGAAGATTCTTGTGGGAAGAGAATTTCTTACAGATATTTCCCCCGCATGGAAAAATATCTAGCACCTAAAAAATACGGAGATTATTTTAGGGGGTAAATTTTTGCACAAGATATTAGCTGAAAGAGTCAGAGATTTGAGTTTTTCAAGCATTCTTCTTAAAAGTCACTCAGTTCATTTAACAGACATATATTGACTTCCTAAAATGTTCCAGGCATTGCCCTCGTGCTCTTAGTATGTTTCCTAAACAAAAGAGACATAAATCTCTGTCCTAATTGAGCTTACTTTTAAGTAAAGGGCAATAAAGAATTCATAAACATAAAAAATCATTGATTTTATAACATGTTAGAAGGTGAGTACTATAGAAACAAGTAGAGCAGGATAAGAAGAGAGGAGGTTTTGGGGTATAACTTTTTATTTTTAAGATTTATTTTATTGTTTGAGAGCAGGTGAGAGAGAGACAGAAAGAAAGAGAGAAGGGTGGAGGGCCCAGAGCAGTCTCTATAGTTGTACATCATTAGCTGTGACATAGTTTCATTCCACACAGGTGGATATGGGCCATACAGAGTGAGAACCTTCACTGCCATCCCAGAGGTTACCATTTGCACTTCAGTTCAGTATGTGGGTTTGCTGGGGCCGGGGCCAGGATTTGATCCCCGGACCTTGCATTTGCAAGGCAAGCGCTTGACCTGCTGATGTATCTGGTATCCCAGTGTAATTATAAATAGAGTGAATGACAGTTGACTTAATATGAGAAGATGGCAGTTGTCATAACATTTGAAGTATGTGAGGGAGTTACACATGTGCAGGTAAGCAGGCCTATCCTTCAAGGCAGAGAGAAATACAGGTGCAAAGGTCCTAAAACAGCAGCCATTCTGTCATATAAAGTATGGGGGCGAAATCAGAATGTTATAGCCGAACTCGAGATTGAGAAAGGATAGTGGCTCAGCCCAGGACACTAGCTGTGAAAATAGTTATAAATGGTTGGATTCTAGATGTATTTAGAAAATATAGCAAGCTGGATTTGCTGAAGAATTGGGTGTGAAATGTTAAGGAAAAAAAAGTGAAAGATCAAATCAAGTTTTTGGGTCTCAGCAACTGTGGCAATGAAGTATAACTAGATGACGGTTACATTGCAGCAGTGTCAATAACCTGAAGTGGAACAGTAAGCATCTGTTCCTGTTTATTCTCTCAAAACTTAGTGGCTGAAAACAAGTTTTATTATTATTTTTCCCAGTTCTGTGGGTTGACTGGGATCAGCTGAGAGGTTCTTCAACTTCACTTCAAGAATGAGACTAGGTAATAGAATAAAATCAATGTGAATGAGAAATGTGATTTATTAACAATGTGTCAAAAAAGATAAAGAACACAGAGACTAATAATTAGATAGCCAATATGTTGGCATCACAGTTTAAAATATACACCTAGGTCTATTTTCTTCTAAACTTTTTCACTAAAAAATGCAATCCCCCCCAAAAAAAAAATGATTAAGCAATTTCAAGGAGTGTTTTATTATTTGATTCACCCAAATATCTCAGACAGATAGTACATCCAGTTAATTTAAAATTAAGAATTGACAGAACCACATTGCCATGCAAAGTTTCTAGAACTACAGCATAGAAACTAATTTCTATTTTTTCAGATACACTTGCATACACATAGACACATTACTCATTTATCCCTTTCTCTGTCCAAAACAGATTTGAAACCACTGGCATCATATCATCAATAATAGACTACGACTATAGAGCCAAGAACCATAGTAGGAACCAAATTAACTACCCATCAAATTATGAATAGACATTGAGGGCCTGAACCCCAAGTTTGCTTCAGAGTTTCCTAACCTAACAGTCCAAAGAAGATGATATAGATCTCATTATTAGAAAGGACTTTGACGATATACTCAGTCTCTAAAATTGATTCCATGTTACTAAGAGATGGTTGCATAATGTATTTGAGGCAGTCTGTATATTATGGATTTGTAAGAAGGTGAATCAATACTGAAATGAATAGGTTCACAGTGAATGATTCATTCAACACAGAGACTTCGGTACAGCCTAGAGGTAAATAGACACGAGTAATGCTCTTCATATGGCAAATATGAATTAGACATAGAGCTATGTGCTAAGAATATTGCTGCACTGGGTGAGTCTAATGTCACAACAGAAGGTTCTGTACTCAATTCTATTCTATTGAACAAGTTTTGTTAGGGACGTTGATGCTCTGCTGATAAAATTGAAGAACTATATATAATTAGAGTATTAGTTAATATGGGGAATAAATTAATCAGGATTAACAAGAAAGAAAAGATTTTAGCACGTTGAACTAACAAGTTATTTTTGTTTGAGGCTTTTACTAATGGCCATGTAAGTGTCACTCAAATGCAAAGGTCAGGAGAAAGACAAGGAGGATTGGATCCACAGGAGAGTACCTGGCCCTCCACCCGACATAAAGCAAAACCTCACTAGGTCCCAAGAATATGTCTGATTCAACTAACACAACCACACATAGCTAGAAAGAGAAGAGAAAAGTAACAAGGCCTCAGCGACATAGAGAAAAAGTCTAGCCCATATACATGGAAGAAAAGAATTCATGAAAGAGGGTGAAATCTAGGTTTGTGCTTTTTAAAGTACAAAGATCATATCCACTAATAAATAACTGCGGACTAAATAATGTCTTAGTGCTAAAATAGAGATTGAAATTTTCCCCTCCATTGAGAGAAGGCTTTAAAAGGATGATAAGACATGACATCCTTAGAGCCCAGAGAAGGGTGTTCTTCTTCCCATAACATCTTACATTATTCTCTCTTAGCCCATTAAACAGAGGACATAAGTCTGTGATTAAGGAGGGACATGGCTGACTATTTCCAGGTAGGAGCTCTGAGTGTGTCTGGGGAGACCTGATTCTACTTTACGAAGCCACTTCTCAACACCTGCATTGTTCTCCTGTTCCTCTGAGGATGATGGAAATGCATGTTCTAGCTGGGGTGATGAACCAAATGTCAAAAGAGAATTAATAATAACTTCAATCCAAGCTGGAGTGAATAGTGTTGAAAAGTCATAAACACACATTACCTAAATAATAGTTGAGGGAACTGAAGATGGTAAGTCTATAGAAAAGAAGGCACACAGAGACCAAAAAATCTATAATATTTAATAACTTGTCAAATGCAAGGCAGATTAGCTGTGTTCTATAGGATCCCAGACAGTCAAAGTAGGTCTTCCCATTAGAGGTTATAAGAAAACAAATTTTGGTTTTGTGTAGTGAAACAGTGCCCTAATGATTTAATTACTCACCTCAAGGATAATCCATAGTGTCGGGCACTCTGGAAAATAGTCCTGGGACACAGCAATACTGAAGACAAACACTCCTGTCCTGGCCCATTCTGATGAGAGAGACAGACAAACAAAAATGTCATACGTGGTTATTGTTGTTATAAAGCATGTGATCAGGCAGATGTGAGGACCTACAGCTGAAAAAGACCTTTCTTAGTTAGAAGAGCCAGGGAAAGTTCCACTGTGAAGAAGACAAAATCAGTCAGCCATATGAAGAGCTAGGGGACGTCAGAACCGTAGCACAAAGGGCCAGAGAGTAAAGAGCTTGGCTGGTCCAAGGCCCAGAGAGAAGGCCCACGTCAGTCAAGCAGATTGAACAAAGGTAGGAATGGTGTGAGATGCAGTCAGAGAGGAAAGCAGGAGCAGGAGGATCCTGCAGGACCTTGTAAGCGATGAGAATTTTGAATTTAATCCCAAGGGGGCATTGGGAAGCCTCTGACGAGCTTTAAGCAGAGGAGTGAAATAATTGGAATGTCTAGTAAAAAAAGAATAACTGAAGACCAGCAGGAGAATTGGACACTGAAAATACCTGTAAATGACCTTCTTGTCTAGACATAAAAGGAAAAATAAATAAATAAATGAAGATAGCAGGACCAGTAGGAAAAAGAAGAGGAATATGGCAGCCTTCCACAAAAATAATTGAGTTAATCCCACCTGATGGAATTAACAAGGGTTTTATGACATGGAGACAATGAAAGAACCAGGAAAAGAAATGAGTAATAACTACAGGGAATATGAAAGGGAGCTGAGGAGCAGGAAATGTTCTGGGGTGATGTGGAAAACATTTTCATTCAACTCTATCATTGAACATACTGAGGTGAGAGTCTCAGCTCTGGAGGAGTGAACTAACGTTACTACTGTTCATTGTAAAGAACCGGCAGCCATGCCCTGGACACACTGCGATCCTGAGCAGTGAAACCAGAGTATCCCAGTGGTTAGTGCCTGTCCAGAAAAGAAATAAAAAACATTGATAGTTGCTGTTTCGGAGGCCAGGTTGATTGCAGGAAGTGGGAGTATTATATTACAGGCTGCACGTTTGTGTCTCCCCCAAAGTCATATGTCAAAGCCCTACCCCCTAAAGTGGTGGTATTTTGAGATGGCGCCTTTGAGAAGCAATTACAATTAGATGAGATCTTTCAGAAGTAATTAGGGTTAGACGGATTAGTGCTTACAGGAAGAGACACCAGAGCGTTCTCTCTCTTCCTCTTACGGTACTCTTTCTCTCCCTCCCTCCTTCCTTCATTTCTTCCCTTCTTCCTCCCTCCCTTTCCTCTCTACTACCATTGGTTCACAAAAGGAAGAAGTCATGTCAGTGCATAATGAGAAGGTAGCCATCTTCAACCAAAGGACAGATTTCTCACCAGTAAACAGCCCTGCTAGCACCCTGACCTTGGATTTCCAGTCTCCAGAACTATGAGAGAAGTAACTTCTGTTATTTAAGCTGCAGAGTTCATGGTATTGTGTTATGGCTACCTGACTAGACTGATAAAGGGTATTTGTTCCAGAGCAGTGGTTGCAATGCATTAAAACGTGTCTGTTGGAAATAGTACATGAAAATGGGATGCCCAACAAGTCGGCTACTAAGAGAAAAACTGAAGCTAAAATTAAGCTAACTTTCAAAATATTATCTGTCTCTCCCTAGGGAAGGATTACACTTTCTCGCCCATTTGATGTCAGACTTGGACTTGTGACCATGCTCTGACAAATAAAACACAAGCAGAAATATCCTGCATCATTTTTAAGTAGAAGCTTTAAGATCATGGTGTGGTTCATCACAGTCCATCTTCAAACTCTGCCATTAAGATGGCAGGGTTGTGGCTAGTTGCAGCCAACCTACAATGCACATGCAGCAGTAACAGGAAATAAACATTTGTTGATGAAAGCAACTGAGAATTAGGATCATGTATTACTTTGTATCAGAAATTAGAATATTCTGACTTACACACCATTCATCTAGCTAAAAAATCTGTAATAAATGAAAGGAAGGAGGGCAATTGAACCAGGAGAGTGCATCCATTGTCAAATTCAATAAAAAGGGCAAAGGTTTTGCTTGGTAGAATAAGTATCAGAAAGTAAGACCCTCTTTACATTTCTCTCTAAGTAAAATCGTACTGGAAATGCTAACTTTTGGAACTCACCTTTTTTTTCTTTTTCTTTTCTTTTTTTTTTTTTTTCAGGGAGGGAGCCATCCAACAAAGTACTGAGATGATCTCTTAAGGAGGGTGAAACCCAGTGGTGGCTTCTGTGTATAAATTGTCTACAAAATTTTTGAGGTTCTGTCTGTCACCATGACTTTCCTAAGAGCTTCTCTTCCATAGAAACCATACGTTTATTTTGATTTGTTTTGTTTTACTGGTATCTTCCTACTCCTTATCTGCTAATAAATATTTATCAATTAAAATGAACTAAATGAAATTAAAGAATGAAATTACTCAGTGGAAAAGCAGACAATTTTCTTTATTTTCAATGTGAGAGAGAGGATATCTAGATTATTTTTTTCAGGTTTCTTGGAAAAACAGGTATATACATGAATTTCTAGTATCCTTAGCAAGATATCACATCATACCTTATCCCAGATAATTCATCAAAAGACTGTCAACTCTAGCCTCAAAATCCCTCCCTACAGAAATATATACTCCTCCCTACTCTTAACATCATGATCTCAAGGATTTGGGAGAAAAAACTTAGTCTCTCTTCTTTAACTTTCTTTCAAAATGAGTAGGGATGTGTGACAGAAGGATACAGCGCCATTAATAGCTCCCTTAGAACTTTTTTTTTTTCAAAAAAATTTTTTATTGTTTTTAACCCAGAGAGAGAGAGAGATGGAGAGAGAGAGAAAGAAGTGGGTGAGGGCCCAGAGCATTCTTCATAGTTGCGTGTCATTAGTTTTCTACATAGTTTCATTCCACACGTGTGTGTGAGTCTATGCAGGGCAGGAACCAGCCAGGGGCCTCCCACACAGGATGCACGCCTCTGCAAGTCTTGGGGCCTCCTACATGGTGAGCATGCCTGGGGAAGAGCTGAACTGGGGGCCTCCCACATAGGAAGCTTGACCTGATGAGAATTGACTGGAGATACACCCCAGTTCAGTTTAAGGGTCCACACAGGCCAGGGCTGGGATACAATCTTCGGACCCTGTAGCTGCAAGACAAGCATTCAACCTGCTGAACCATCCCGGCATCCCTGAACTTTTTTTTTTTCTTTTTTAATCTAAGATGCCCTCTTCATAGACAGCCTACCACTGGTAAATATCTTCCTCTTGTATCTTCCACCTCTAAGACATTCCATGAAGGCCCGTCAACCAGGTTAGGTCCAGATGGAGTCCCCAGGGACCTATCTGGGGGAAAAAAATAAACTTTTAGCTTCCCCACTTTGGGACTAAAAAATTATTGAACACAATAAAATTGTTAAGATACGTGATACAATACTCTGGGTTATATACTAATACATCTTTAGAAAACCATATAAGTCATAAAATGGATTAAGAATTACATTATTCACAGCTGTTGTATAATAATAAATTAATAGACTGAAAACCCAGTATCTTAAATTAATTAACAAGTACCGGTACGTGCCAGTACAGATGTACTAGAAAAACACACAAAATGTAGACGATACTGTCTTTATGTAAATGAATCATAAAGCAAAGAGCATTGCTAAGCTTTCTACTTTACTTATATTAATTTCAAATATTAGCAATTACAACTTGTACTTTCAAATTCCATAAAAATGCAAAGCTCCCATAAAACAATTAACAGGGAGCTTTAGAAATTCATTAAACTGAATTTTAGTAGAAGCATCATTTTCTTGGCTAATATAGGAATATATATATCTGTGCATACACCATTTGAGACTTACATAAAATATAAGTTGAGAGAATGTGTTGCCTTTAATAATTTACAACGGTAGAAAATAATAGCAAGGGGAATTGAGAACAAACCTTGTCTTTTCTCATACGGTAATATACAGATATTACATCTGTGGCTTCCAATATAGATTCCTAATTTGAGCCCAGACAAGCCTCCAGTATAAGGAGATTAAAGGAATATCTGAGGGAGGAAATATAGATGCTGTTTCTGGTGCATAACCATGTTTGCTAACGTTAATCAAATCTGGGTGCTTGCTAACTTGATAATTAAATTTACAAATGATTGAAAATATTTACCACAGAAAGATTTAAAGTCATTCCTGAAGTCCTAATGACAGTTCTAGCAATATGTGTATGCCTCTTGAGGGCCCACTGAGGATAGATGATATTAAAAATATAATTGGTTTTAAAGCACTTTAGATTAAATTTTTTCTTATGATTCATTCTCTCTTCTTTGTATTAACCTTGCAGGTCATTTCCTGCTTCCTGAACTAGGTATTCATAACTCAAATGAACTACCAAATGAATTCGCTTATTTTTGTTAAATTCAGCTTGTTCCAAAATGTCCTATTTTTATTTAAAATGATGTGTTTCAAAAATGAAAAGATTAAACTTTCTAATTAAGTAATACTTAGAAAAAGCCACCAACATATTTGAAATCTGACAAAAGGCACATTGTTAAAAAATCAGAATAGAAAGCAATTGAGAAGTTAGTTGAGGTCACTATAAATTAAAAAAAAAAAATTTACTCAGTCTACTTTTAGCTTTTCCATGCAGTTTCATGCCATGTCTGACATATTATATTTACATGATGAATAAAAGCATTCTGGTTAAATCAAAATTTTTTAAATGATGCATGAACTTTCAGCTGCATTAAATGAGTTTAGAACAGAAACTTAACCCCCTGTTGTTGGGGAAAAAATGCCAACATCCCAATTTTTGGTGGCTGCAGTTAGCAACACTGCACAGAGCATTCTTCTGGATGTATATATTAAAATGGGGTCAAGGGTCTTAGGAATAAATTGGTCGCTAAACAATATCAATGGTACCCTGATCTGACCTTGTATATAACTGTTTGCATAACAGAGCTGAATAGCAGCAACATGGTTATTCTGTGTGTGTTTATTTCGAGCCATCCATCGACCTTAAGGGTCAATATGATTTACTAACGTTTACTAAGAGTTATTAAAATTGCTGTACAAGGTTGATGGAAAGGTGTTATTGCTTTTATAATAAAAATTACTTTCATGGAAGAGTTTACACATAATTTTTATTAGATGTTATTTCCCATCTCTCACCCCTTTGAAGTTTCATGGTTGATAACCGTTGATTATTTGTGCTGTCTAGTGTCATTCTTTATTTTTATTTTGTATGGTACCTGTGATGTGGATAGGACTTTCCAGCACTTAAATTATAAATGAGGTAGCTCTCTGCCCCCTGATAGCTCCCAGGTTCCTGCTTTCACAAAGGACATCAGGAGGAAATTAGTTGATTTGCCCTCAGAATACATATGATCATGGTAACTGTCCAAATCAAGACATTTCAGTGATATGATACTGTCATGCTTCTCCAGATCACTCCAGACAGCCAAAGAGATGTTGTTTGAAACTGCATCAAATGAATTGCTAAACATTTTCTCCCCTGAAAATAGAACCATCACTTTAGAAAAATCCCATAGCCACCAGCAGACCTAGATAGAACAGCCAAAATAAGCATCTAGCAAAGTCTACAGGTTGGTGTCAAAAGAGGGGGGAAATGGAGCAAAGACAAGGGACAGAAAGAAACATTATTACCATCACAAAATATTTATTAAATACGACATTCAGTAAAGAACAAAGATATGGCTCCTGCCCACTGGAAGTTTAACAAAGATGTTAAATGTAACATCTAAGAGAAAAAAATCCAAGTAAAAACAGAGAACAGTTATTCAAAAGCAAACTTATACAGACAAAGACATGTAAAGAAAATATAAAAGTAAGAACTAACAGGAAAGTTGATTTTTAAAAGTTACTACAATTAGAAAACAATTATGAAATATGACTATAAAGTCATGATTATATGTATCTAATACAATCAATGTAATGCAATGTACTTACTTTCCTACAGTGTATTTTATTTCTCATCGCTTCATATTAAAGCATGAAGCAGAAAAAGTATCCAAATTAAACTGTTTCTGGTCATTAGAGAAAATACAAGGGGCACATGATTCTGATTCAAGATTTAGCTAGTGCTAATGAGATATATATAAAGGACTCCTAATTTAATATTTTTCATAATTTACTGTATGGAACTCTAGATGTATTTTTCACTTCAGGTGCATTTTAGTATTTCATAATCTCTCTCACTCAATGCATATTATTTCAGATTCAAAGAACTACCAATTATGCTTCTATCATTAGAACTCAGTACAAAATATCAGAATACATATGTTGTAGTTAGAAAGTAAATTTAAATTTATATTGTAGTTAATTTTCATCTTTAGGGATATAAACCAAAAAAAACAACTGTAATGACATTCAGATTAAGCTAACATTTCTTTAACATTAAATGTATGCCATACACTTATAAGTGCTTCTATACTAAGATCAAAAGCAACGGAATTTTTAATTTGTCACCATGAGAAACAATCAAAGGAACTATAATTAAGTAACAGAAAGAAGAAAAAGCTTAGAGAATAATGGTAGTAAAGATTCCTTGTGCTTACCTAAGGAAGAACAAAAGAAAATATCCTCATATCTGAAAAACAATAATAAGAAAATGAGGAAGATGTTTTGGTAAGAATCTGATTTTAAAATAAGTGCATAATATTAAATTTTCTTCTTTCTTCTGTGGAAAATTATCTTAAAGCAGTAAAGAGGAAAATGCAAACACTGCCCCCAGTGAAAATGAGATGCCAGAAATTTTGGATCGCAAAATAAGAGAAGGATAACATAACATACTCACTGAAGTTCAGAGAAGATTATGAAAAGACCAATAGAGAGAATATTTGTAGCTACAAATACCAGTAAAAAAATAACCAAGTACAAATCTTCTGAAAGAGTGGCACATCCTAAAGTTTAAAATAATACAAAGTAAACAAAAAACAGTAACTCTTTTGCAACAACAAAACAGATTTGGGGAACTAGAGGCAATGCTTCACTTGAGTACACTGGGTACAAAGTCTTTGAAAGTGGAGAATGGGGTTAGCTCAGCCTGGAGAAGACATGGGAGCAGCAGTGGTAGAAGAGGAAAGAATTGGCAATGTGGACAGGTCTTGAGTGGGTATCAAATGTCTCTGTCTCTCTCCTTCACACACATGGGTGCATGCACACACACATATCACAGGCAGAATTGCAGCTAGCCCTGGCTCCTCCCATACATGAATTTTCTACAATAGATCATCAAGGAAAAATTTACTGCAGCCCAGAAAAAGAAGTAAATGAAAAATAAACCTGCAAAGGGCCTACACAATAATGTCATAAGAAAAGAAAACTGGGGACACCGGGATGGCTCAGTGGGTTAAGCGCTCGCTTTGCAGCCCCAGGGATCAAGGATCAAATCCCAGCCCTGGCCCGTGTGGACCCACATGCAGAACTGGGGTGTGCTTCCCATGCAGGAGGCCCCCAGTTTGGTCTCACTCCCCCAGTTTGGCCCCTGGCTCAAGGGGGCGTGCTTCCCATGAGGGAGGCCCCCAGCCCAGTTCCCACCCTGAGTGGCCCCCACCCACCTGTGTGGAACAAAACCATGATGAAAACTGATGATGTGCAACTATGGAGACTGCTCTGGGCCCTCCCCCTTCTCTCTGTCTCCCTCTGTCTCTCTCTCTGTCTCTGTCTGTCTCTGTCTCTGTAAAAATTAATAATTAAAAAACTTAAGAGAACACTGGTGATTCAAATGGCAGATGAAAAATGCTCACAACATAGGAGATGCCAGGAGCGAGGTCTGGGGATGGAATCCCAGCCCTGGCCTATACAAACCCATGTATTGAACTGTGGTGCAACTCTAATCACCAGGATGGCTGTGAAGGTTCTCGTCTCCCATGCGGGAGGCTGCCAGTTCAGTTCCCACCCTGCACGGCCCCCACATTCACCCACTGTGTGGAATAAAATTGTTTCAGTACAACTATGGAGACTGCTCTGGGCCCTCCCCCTTTCTCTCTCTCTCTCTCTCTCTCACCTTCTCTCAAACATAAAATAAATCTTTAGAAAAAACAATACAACATTTAAAATATGTAGTAATAAGCAAGTGAAAAATATATCACCTTGAATTTTCAAAACTTCATAAAATGATATTCTTTGTGAAAGAGCACAGAGAAGAAATGTAAGTACAGAGGATAAATCTTAATGCTATAGAAGAAGATTAAGCATGTTGGGATGGGGGAGCAGTGTGGACAGTCGTAACCAAGAATGTCTGACTGAAAGCAGCCCAGGAAGACTCAGAATTGGTGGAAGCACAGTCAGGATGATAAGAGGACATAACTGAGATAGCAAACAAACAGAAGTGAAAGTAGATTCGAAAGGGATCTAGAATGAAAACTATATAGATGGACAAAGGGCACTAAAACACAAGTAATAGGTATTGGTAAACAAGAGAACAAAAGTAACAGAACAGAATACATATTCAAGGGTATAATTCAATAAACTTTCCAGAAATAAAAAGTATCAGAATTTATAAAAGAGTAAAGGCTCACTGTTATCCCAGAAAAAGAAAAACTGATTTAGAACAATCAATTCAATGGCATATCTTAATAAAGTTACTGGAATTCAAAGATGAGAAAATCCTTCGTCAGATAGAAAAAAACATTGATTCATGTATTAAAAGTAAAACTATAATCTAACTTGTACTAGAGTTCTCCTTACTAATGCTAAAAGAGAGTGGGTAATTTCTACAAAGTATTCAAGGAAACAGGGTTTGACTCATAACTATATTCCTAGGTAGAGTTTTTCAAACAAAATGAAGACACAAGCATTTATAAACATGCTTTTGAATACAGAATTAAATAAAAAAATAAATTTCAGCCAACAAAGTAATGAATGAAAGAACTATGTTAAAGTGACTGGCCATAAGTATTATCAATTGAAGAATAGGACTGAGATCAAAACTAATGTGAGAATTGTGGTTAGAGAAGAGAATGAAAATGAATACACGCTGATGAAGCAGAATTGGGAGGGCAATAGGGAAATTAGGACTTTTAGAGCTGGGGGTGGTCAAAACATTTTACTTGATAAATCAAATTAAAAAGCTGTATGTTTATTTTGAAGTTATTATCATAAACATTGAAAAAAGAAAAAATGAACAGAAATGAGTTCTGTCACTACTCAGAAAGCATAACATAAAATATGACAATAAACCTGAGGCAGAGCATATATATTTCATAAAAAAAGACAAATGAGATAAACAAACTTATTAAAATAGACTCTCAGATCAGACTGGAAAGCAAATCTCAACTCTTTGAGAGAAATACCCAAAACAAAGTGACTCAGAAAAATGATAAAACTAATAAATAAATCCAAGAGCTGACCGTACACACACACACACACACACACACACACACACACACACACAGAGTAAACTGATACAGCACTAAATATATAGTCAAGAACAAGAGTGAGAAAATACAGACAATATAGAAAATAATTATACAAAAAGAAATTAACAGACATAAGAAAGTAAAAGAACTTTAAAATATCAATATGTTGGCTGTAAATAAATTTAAGAACCAGGATAAAATAGGTTATTCCCTGGAAAATATAAATTAGAAAAACTTATCATAGAAGAGAAAGTGTCTGCTAGAAATAGAAAAATTACTGAAACACAGCACATCCTCAGTGTAGTGGGACCAGATAGATTCACAGGCAATATCAGAGAAAGATAGCTCCATGTGTGATTTAAAATGATCCAGAGCATAGAAAATAACAAAAGCTTCCAAAATCTTTGTAGGAGAAAAGAATTAAAAACTATATTTCAAGTCAATCTCGAATGCTAAATGAAATGTTAACAGGAGTTAAGAAATCATTTTCCGTGACAAGGTGTGGTTTATTTTAGGAATAAAAAGAAGTTCAGTGTTTAATGTATTTTCCATGATAATGATTTAAAGTGAAAACTTATATTATTACCTTTATGGAAGCTTAAAAGTCACCTAATAAAATTCAACATTTAATATTGATTAGACCAAAACTCTTAATAAAATCAAGATAGTTATATTTTTTCCAATACTGTATTATAATGCAGAATATGATAACACCTGGATTTCTGAATTATCTCATTGAGAACAGAACCATTTTCCTCTGAAATATTACATAAAAATAACCTATCTTGTTTGGGCCACTCACTGTTTTGTTTGTTTGCTTGTTTGCAATAGCAGCTGAGTCCGTACCATAACTAACACTCCAAAATAAGTGCAAGTTCCATATGCCCTATATGAAGATAATTTTAAAATTCTATGAAGTTACAGAAAAAGCTGAACTGATTGGAGAGCAGAAAGTCACACCCTGTTTTAGAGAAGACATCAGAAAAATATCAATTCTTCTCTGGTTAATCTAAAATTTTAACGCAATCTTAACAAAAATGGCAACACATTTCCTTTGGAAATAGGAATATTGAAATGAAACAATCAATAAGCACAATTACCCATGAAAATTCTGCAAAACAAAATAGAAAGGAGTCTACAACTACTAGATAATAAGATATAGGGTAGTCTACTTCTGCTACATGAATGAAACACAGTTTAGTGAATCACAATATAAATTCCATAACAGATTTATGTAATAAATTTGGTATTTCAAATCAGTGAGGAAAAGATGAATCAAAATAAATGGTATAGGGATGTCAGGATAGCTCAGCAGGTTGAGCACTCGTCTTGCAGCCCCGGGGTCCGAGGATCCTATCCCTGCCCCTGCCCCTGCCCATGCGGACCCACATGCTGAATTGGGTGTGCTTTCCATGAAGGAGGATCCCAGCTCACAAGTGTGTCCCTCCCATGGCGGAGGCTCCCACCCGATTTCTGCCCTGCGCGGACCCACACCCACCTGTGGAGTGAAACTATATGGAAAACTAATGCTGTCAACTATGGAGACTACTCTGGGCCCTTGTCCTTCTCTGTCTTTCTGTGTGTGTGTGTGTGTGTGTGTGTGTGTGTGTGTGTGTGTGTGTGTTTGTCTACTTGTCAAAAACAATGAAAATAAATCTTTAAAAAATAAATGGTATATCCATATCTCACACCTTAAACAAAGATACATTTCAAATGATTCAAGATTATTAAAAGATTAAAAAATGAGAATCTAAAAATATTTAGAGAAAATTTTTTTTTAATGATTCAAGATGGAAAAGAATTTGTAAAATAAGGTAAAACCAGACACATAAAAAATTGATAAATTTTACTATATTCAAAAATATGAAGTTTAAAATCACTATGAAACACAGCAAATGTGGCTAATACTTTAATTCCTATGACAGACAAAGGCTAATTTTCTACTATAAAAATAATTCCTACGAATCAATTAGAAAAAGATCAACAATGCTTAGGAAAAAATAAGCAAATATTTACTTTAGAAATTAGAAAATACAAATATCTTAAATCTCTGAAAATGTACTACCTTTTTCAACAAGAAAAATAAAATAAAAATTGCAATGGATAATAGCTGGTTCAAAGTCTAGGGCAGAGAATATACAAGATGTACCTGGGACATTGCGTTGTGCAGAAAACAATGAAACTATCCAGGACTAAATGGGCCATGTCAGAGGGACACAGAGGCGAATATGAAAGAACTACCATGGACCAATATATAACAATTTGAGCTGGAATGAGAGTATGAATGCAAATTCTTAAAACACATAAAGTATGAAAATTCAAGTGTTCTTATTGATAGCTTCCTCAGTAGGAGAGAAGGAGAGGGAGAAACAAAATTTAAATAAAATAGAGCACCACTGGAAATAGCTAGGGCCCCAAATCCATATTCTGAAAATAGACATTTAAAAGAAAACAATTTCTATTGCCTTTCTTCCATGAAGTATAATTCAAGGAAAATAATTAGCCTCAATGGGTAGGAAAAGGTTATTTTTTATTGAAGAGTTCTAAACAAAACTTGTGGAAAGAAAGATGGATTATTTTTTTAATCACCATTCTGCAATTCCTCATAAAATAAATGATTCAAGTAATGAACACATGGATAAAGCCATTTGATAAAACACAAACAGGGAACTTTATAATGGAGAGATCTGACTGTGACCACCTGAATCCACTGATCATCAGTCTGTCCATCACAGACAGTGGCAAAAGCAGGGATTGTGTTTCCTACTTTGATGCAATAAGAAACATACTATCATACCTATGAAGTATTGATAACACATTGAAGCCAAATCTAATCAAGTGTCAGGCATTCATTTTTTTTCTCTACAGGGCATTAATGAACAAGTTAAATGACATCACAAGGAAGCAAACAGACAAGTCTGGAATACGGGACTCTGGGTAGGACAAATGATCCTGTTTCTGTACAGTTGTCAGGGGTCATAAGGAAAGGATACTATTATGCTTTGAAAGAAAGTTAGGAGACCTAAAAGACAAATGTAATAGGTGGACCTAGTATAGATCCTGATTCAATAAGCCAACTATAAAAGGACATTTTTTTCTCACATTTAGAGAAACTTCCTTAGTGACCGTTTATTAGATGATATGGAGTAATAAATATTCATTAGTTATAATTACAGAATTGTAGTTCCACAATAAAATGTCCACATTTTAGAGATGGTTGTTGAAATATAGAAATGCAATAAAATGATACTGATTCTTTTTACAATAGTTTAGCAATGAAAAATGAAAAAAAATAGGAGCAGGGAGATCACTGAAACAAATGTGGCAAAATCCTGATAACTGTTGAATTTGACTGATGGTTATATGAAGGTGCATTCTTTCTATATTTGTGTATCATCAAGTCCATTTTTTTAATATATCAGTTTGAATTTAAACCTGTATAAAGACAAGTTATTCTCATAAATGCTGGAAGAAGGGTAAACTGATAAATGCTATGTGGACGATATGGTAGTATTTATCAAAAATTTAAATGCACATAGCCAGCATTTATACTTTTTTATGTGTATTCTATGGATATATATAATCATACATACAAAGTGACATTCATCAGAGCATTGTTCGTAAGAGCAAATGATTAAAAACTACCTTAAGGTTCATAACTAAAGATTAATGAAAGCATAGTGTGGGCAGACAACAAAACATTTTGTAGCCATTAAAGAAGGAATAGAGAACTACAATAGGCAAAATAACAAACAAGATACTTTAAATACTAAATATTTTAAGTTATTGAAATAATTTTGAAGTTCTTTTAAATGCACTGACGAACTTTTCAGAAAGAAAATCCCCAAGGTTAGAATAGGGAAAAAGTAAGACTCTAAGTAAGCTGAAGCTACTGGCTGCCCTGTGGCATCTACCAGCCCTGTTTGACCTAGAACGTGGTTTCTCGGCCTCCAACTAGTGACTAGTGACTTTTTGAGTCAGATAATTCTTTGTTGGACCTGTCCTGTGCATTGCAGGATATTTAGGGGCATCCTTGGACTCTACCCACTAGACTCCAATGGCATCTTTCCCCAGTTACAATAACCAAAAGCATCTCCAGACTTTGCAAAATGTCCCTTATGGGGTAAAGAGTGGCAAATTACCCCCTGAGAACTACCAATATAGAATATCAGTACTAAAGGGGCCAATGAGGAGAAAAGACCTCCCCCTACAGATAAAGCTGGAAGCCATAAAAAGCAGAAATATAAAACCTATAGAGCAGAGAAAGACAGCAAGAAAAATTATCTTTATCCATATTCATTCTATTTACAAGGTTCACAGAAATAAAAAAATAAGTTAATATTTTATTTAAAAGCAGACATATTTTGATAGTAGCAACTGACAAGTAAAAACACCCTGAAAAGAAAAGAAACAAAAATGCAGTGTTCAAATAATTTCCACAGAAAACATTCCAATAAACAGAAACTCTCAGAAAATAAATAAATAAATTAGCAACCAAATACACAATTAAACAAGACACTATATGCAGGAGTCAGTAGAAACAATGTTCCACAAAGCCTGATACAAAAGATATACCAATTTTGCAATTATCAAATACAAACTATAAAATAAATATAGTCAAAGTATTTCAAAACCTAAAAGAAAATTGAAAACATAAATAGTTATATAATTATCAAAAGTTACCAGAGAGATTCACTAAAGAATTGAATAAAACATCTAGAAATTAGAAATTAAATTGAAATCAGAAACTTAGTAGGTAGGATGACAGAAGATCATACTAAAATGAACAATTAGTGAACTGCAAGCTAGTGCACATGAAATTATACTCAATGCAGCACTGAGAGATTAAATTAAAACACATGAAATAGAGCCTAAGACTCAAAGGATAAAATGAGAATGTCTAATAGACATCCATCAAAATTTAGAGGGAAGCAATAGAATGAATGCAAGTGAAGTAATATTTGAAGAGGTAATGGCTGAAAGTCATTATGTCCAAAATGAACAAAAGACATGAATTCTCAGATCTATAAACTACAACAAATTGCAAGCAAAAATTGCTGATATTCTGTGATGTAATATTGACACTAACAACACAATAATATTAATAGTTACCATGTTGAGGACTTACTCTGTACTAGATATTATAATAACCTTACTGCATAAATTACCTTAACTGGTAACTTTTTAAAGCTAGAAAGGCGTATGCAAATGCCTTACAGGTTAAAAATTAAACATTAAAAGACTTTTATGAGACAACCAAAACCAATTGCACTGTGTGAATAACATCTCATAACTAATTCAAGCAAACCAACTAAAATTATCATATTATTTAATGTCTCTCTGTGGAAAGATTTAGACTCAGATCTGTCTGACTAATACAATTTTTGTTCCAAACTTATATAATGTTTAAACTATGTAAATTTTTGAAAGTTTGCTATTATTCTGTACTTTTTATTTTATTTTTTTAATAACTTGATTTCAAAAATGATTTTTCCAGCTTTGTGATGAAATAAAAGAAAAGTGAGTGTAATGAAAACAAAGAACAAAATGAAGGATGGTATAAACAAAACAAAAAATATAATAAAAATTGGCAAGAAACTAATGATAACACACATAGTCTATCACTTCTATTATGCAAAGAGGAACCTAACAGAAATGTAATGCATTTTGTGATAGAATGTAATGCACTTTGCAATTCTAACAAAGATTTTCTTAGCAAAGATATAAGATGTGTTTTACAAGTTAGTCAAAATTAGGGTATTAGACATTATGTATAAAGAGGTCAAATGTCTCCCTGATTCTATCAGCACAGGAATGTCTAATTTATGAATGACATTCTGTGAAGAAGACATTTTTACATGCCTTTCTAATAGCTTTGCTACAGAGACAGAGTGAATCTTTCTTAAGTGCAATCCAGTTCTGGTTCTCAAACCAAGAGAACCAAAATAAATCCCAAACTGAGCCCTGGGAAGGTGTTTGCTCCCAGGGATCCTGAAGGGTTGGCAGAGATGAAGAACCAGGTCAGCGTCAATGGACATAGAAAACAAGTCTTTCACAGAAGGTGAGACTGAGATAAGTTCAGTTATAGGGAAAAAATGGAGGTTTCAAAGTGGTGATAATCAGATGCAAGGAACAAATCCAAGAACTTGGTTCTTAACTAAGAATCCAAAAAAATGTGTGCCCCACTCATGGGATTCTTGTGCTGGGTATTAAATAGGGAGCCCTAAAATAGACTAAGCTCCCATCCCCCATGGATTTTGTCTTCCTGATAATAGGTTTCTGTGTTGAATCCCTAAAGTCTTATTATACTTAGGCTAAATCTCTTGAGACAAAAGCAAAGAGGAAAAAAACTGTTCTGATAAATTTAACGTCTTCACGAACATTTTTTTGTATAAATAAAGAGCCAAACTAGACAATTTATTCAGAGTACCTCTGGCCAGAACAAATGATAATAACTGAGTCACAATAACTCCATTCACTAACTTTTCATTCCTTTTTCTTCAAACTGGCCCCTTTTGCTTGCATATCTCTTCAAGATAAAACCTCTTTAACTTTGCATTTAACATCCTAAATAGGTATAAATTCATTTGAAAGTGTTCAATTTCATTGCCCTAGAGGAAAATCAGATAGAAAGTCAGATTAAAAAAGAGGAGAGGTGGGATGCCTGGGTAGCTCAACTGGTTGAGCCTTTGCTTTGTCACTTCGAGGTCTGGGGATGGCATCCCAAGCCTGGCCTGTGCATACTCATATGCTGAACTGCCCCAGTTTGGTTCCCATCCCGCGTGGCCCTGCATCCACCAGTGTGGAGTGAAAGTATGTCACAACTAATGATATAAACTATGGAGACTGCTCTGGGCCCTCCCCCTTCTCTCTGTCTCTGTCTCTGTCTCTCTCTCTCTCTCTCTCTCTCTCT
>PVKE010015615.1:0-33169 GCA_004027555.1 Craseonycteris thonglongyai
CTCATCTTCTGGAGGGGCTTTGGATTCTGAGGTGTGCATTGTGTTTGATGTGGTTCTTTTTCCTCTGCGCATGAGTATGCTTTCCCACTGGGGGTTTTCCTATCAGGTGGGCTTCTCAGTTGTGGGAGGAGGAGATTTTGGGAGAGGGTTGGGGGAAGCAGTCAGTTCTGTGCCTTGGGGCTGTTCTTTTAGGTTGCAGCTTTAGCTGTTAGAAGACAGCTAGTGAAGGTGTTGTTCCGGGGGTGGGGGCGTGTGAGTAGGAGCTAGGGCGGGCCTGAGACACAATAGCAGATTCCTCTGTTTGCAGGGAGGCTGGTGTTTCAGAGCAGAGGCCGGGCGAGCTGCTCCGGGCCGCCTTTTCAATGCCTCTGTGAGCCTGTCTGCTTGCAGCTCAGCAGTAGTGGGGGCTGGGTGAGCAGCTCTGGGCTTTTCTTCCCCTCTGGCCGGGCTGCTTTTTCCCTGTCTCTGTGAGCCTGCCTGCCGTCTGTGAGCCTGCCTGCCGGGGCGCCGCTTAGCTGTGGTGCAGGCAGGTGGGGCTGGGCAGAGGCTTGGCTGCGGCTGCTCTGCAGGACCGGGATGCACTCTAAGCACGTCTACTGTTGCCCAGCGTGCTCCCTCAGTGTCCACTGAGCCGCTGCCCTCACTCCAAAAGCCCTGTCTTCAAAAGGTGCTCCCTCACAGACAACCTTAGGAGTTCAGCTGTATCTCCTCCGTAAATCAGGGGTGCCGAGCTGCTGCGGGCTGGTGCCCTGCTCTCACCCCGCCCGCTGGGAAGTGCCACCGCCCTGCTCCACAGTCCCTGTTCCACTTTAGGCTCTGTGATCTGATTAGGGCACCACGTGTCGCCCCTTGAGTTGGGATGTTAAATTGTCCACATTCCTGTGGGGCGTCCACGCTCCCTAGGTCTCGGCTTCCAGCCCGCCCTGGGTCTAGCTCCACTTTGGCTGTAGTCCCCCAATCCCCCTTTGTTTTTGCCAGCCCCGGGCCGCGCTCCGCGCTCCCTTCCTGTCCCCAAACTGCTCCTTCTCCCTCCCTCTCCCGCTCTCCCCTTTTTCCTCTAACCTTTGTGTGTTGTTCTGCATTGTGTGGTTCTCTCAGTTGAGGTTTCTTCTCAGGGTTTCCCTTGTGGATTCCTTTTTGTTCGTAAATCCCTTCCCAGGTAGGTGTCTGGGTTCTCCTCTCATGCCGCCATCTTGTTCCCTCCTACCTTCTTTCTTGAGCACACCTACTTAAATCCTATAATCACTTAAAGATTGAAAGCTGTCTTCGGATTGTCTTCTCCGACTGCTCATTACATTACGGTACTGCTTTTCATATTACTGATTTTTCTCTTTTGTAAATAAAGCATCTTTCACAATAAATATTAGACAAAAAATTTTCTCAGGTGCAGGGCTCCAGTGAGATCAGTATTTTCACCTTTAATAGTATATGACATAGTGCATCGATAGTAGCTAGGAGGATCATTGAGAAAACATAATTTAGATAATAGAGTGAAGAATATAAGAAAGCAAAATTGATAAATAAAAATAAAACGCAAGAACTAAAGGAGACTGAAAAGATCACCTAGAAAGAAATTTAGCATGTATGCACACACTAAATTTGCAACTAAAAAACCATGTCTCCTCATTCCCTTGAATCCATTACTGTGTGCTCATAACCTGATTATCATTAGCAAATCCCAAGAGCCACCTAAGCATTGGTTGCTCAGCTATACCACGTACACTGAACTGAAGCAACTGTGAGACAAAGCAAAGGAATTGGTAATATTATGAGAGTCCTAAAAGAAATTTTTACAGACAATGAAAAATATGACTCTTGTCCCCATTCATAGTGACATAGTGTGTGGATAAATAAGTTTAAGTTACTAAGTTAAAAGGGAATGGTAGGAGGCTCTCTAGGACTTTTCTGTGGACTTTTCTCCAAATTTGCTCACAAATAATACAAGACAATTTAGTATGTTAAAAACAGAGGCAAAATATCTGATAGGCTGCTAGAACTTCAGGCAGAAGCAAAACTAATACTTATATTATAGTATCTATTTGCATAAATAAATAAATAAAAATTGCATATTAGTAAATTATATATTATAAAATACAAAATATTATATATCTAATATAAATATTTTCTAGTGTAAGAAGACAAAGTGTACTAGTTTACTCTTCCTCTAGATTTTAATCGTACTATTATAAGTACACCTTCAGTATTATTTATACTGCATTGTAATTTGCTCAGCTTTGGTCTCCTCAGTATATAGTTAAGTTTTTCTAGAAAGTAAGGTATAGTCAAGGTTACTGCCTTAAAAAATAGTCAGTCCTACTTTCAAAAACATTCTCTATCCTTCAGTTAATAGTAAACAGTTGCTTAATTTCTCTGAAAATTAACTAGTTCAACTGTAAAATTTAAAAATTTGGAAATTATACTTATATTTCAGGTTTGAAGAAACACATGAAAGATGCTTAGCCCATAATTTCTCAGTAAGTTGGTGCTTACAAAAAAATCACCATTAAAAATAGCAATAGAAATGTGTGGTACTTAGGCATGAAGCTGGAAGCTATGGATTCGCATTATGAAAAAAAATTATACAACGTAAAACCCTTAAGGTCCTGAATAAATGGAGAGAAAAGCATGCTTATCAATAGAAAATTCTTTATCATATATCTATCAACTCTTCATTGATATTAAATTCTATCTTATTCCACTATAATCTCAAAAGGGTTTTTTGTTTATCTTCACAAAGTAAGAATAAAATTTAATTGGAAAGGTGAAACACTGACATTTGTAACAATATGGATGGATCTTGAGAATATCATGCTAAGTGAAATAAGTCGATGAAAAAAGTTGAAAACTATATGATTTCTATGTGTTTGGGATACAAAACTGAAATCAGCAAATGAACAAGATAAATAAAAAGTCATAGACACAGACATCGTAGTGTTATCAGAGGGAAAGGAGGTGAGAGGAGGTAGAAAAGGATAAAGAAGGTCAAATATATAGTGAAAGAATACTGTATTTGACTCTGGGTGGTGAGCACACAGCGCGATATATAGATGATGTATTATAAAATTGTACACTTGAAACCTATATAATTTTACCCAATGTCATCCCAATAAATTTAATTTTAAAATAAATCAAAATAATAAATACATAAAAAATTTAAAATTTGTTTGAGTTTAAATAAAAGAAAACAGTTATGAATTTCTAAAAGAGGCATCTAGAGGAGGGTAAAAGTTTTTGCCTTGCCATATTATATATAAGAATTTACAAAGCCATAGTAATTACACTGAGGTATTCATGCAGAGAAAAACATCAGAATAGTTTATACATTCCCAAAGCATACAAATGCTTAATAAATGGAAACCTGATTATATACTCAGCTACAAATGCAGACCACTGGGACCTATTCAATATATGTCGATACCCCAATTGCTTATAAATATAGAAAAATAAAGATAAATAAATCCCTATCTCATACCATATACCAATCACCTTCAACCTGGTGTACTCACATGTAACCATTAGGAGTTTAAGTACAACTCAAATTTTATGCAAACACAAATAGTTTGAAGCAAAAAGAATTCTAGAACTTTAAATTCAATATCTAGTCTTTCATAAAACTTCTGTGTCTGAGCATACACTTGAAGGGAAGTTATCATTGACGGTCTCCTTTTCTTATTTTTTTATTTTTATTTTTTTGGTCACTTTTGTCTTAATACTCCACTCCTGGGGGGAAATCCTGTGGTACAAAGAGGAGGGGTGGGAGAAGGGGGAGGGGGAGAAAGAGGAAGAGAAATAGAGAGACAGAGAAAGAATAAAAATGAATGACAGGGAAGCCGGGATGGCTCAGTGGGTTAAGCACTCACTTTGCAGCGCCGGGGACCTAGGATTGAATCCTGCCCCGGCCTGTACGGAACCATATGCTGAACTGGGAGCTCCCCCAGTTCAGTTCTCTCTCTGTCTCTGTATCTCTCTCTCTCTCTCTCTCTCTCTCTCTCTCTCTCTCTCTCTCTCTCTCTCGTCAAAAAAAAAAAAATACTACAAAAAAAAAATATACTACAAAAAAAAAAAAAAAAGAATGACAATTTCAGAAACGCTGGTGGTGTTGCCCTTTATATTATCCAGATCAAAAAATAATGCTAGGAATCCAAGAATTGGAATCTTAGAAGTTAAATGATTGCCAAGGAAAAGCTTATTAACATGTTTAGGTTACTTTCTAACAGAAAGTAAATCTCATTTCGATGATTTGACAAGGATTGACTTTGCCAATTTGGTTATATGACCATCATTTGCCATAAACAAAATGAGTTAAACTATGACTCCACAACTGTCACTCAATATATTTAAAGCATTATATATAAAATATGTATTACACTGACAAGGGTATATGGTAATTAATTCTATTTTTATTTTATTCAAAAATATTTTAGTATATTAAGTTAAACAGGTTACCTCTAAGTTGAGAATAAATTTTAAAAATAATTAAGTCTTATGAAAATTCTTATAAAGCCTTTTAGGTATAATTCCTAGAAACTGGGTATGTCATTGATTTACAGGTTCAAGTAACAAATCTTTTTTGAAAGTTGAGCCATTTCCAATTTCTTGCTATCAATAAAACTGAAGAAAGAAGTAATCAAGTTGTCAGGTGAAATAATATTAAAAATCGGTTTTATGAAAGACCATTATGTTATTTGGAATACAATTTGAAAACCATTTAAAGAACTGAGTAACAATGCTATTACAAAGCTCCTTTCACTCATATCTCTCAAGTTTTCTCATCATTAACATATATAATAAAGAAAGCTAGGAAAAATTCTTATTCTAGCAGTAAGTAATAATCATCTGAGCACATATGAACTAACTGAAAAATAAAAGCCTCCTCATCATAAAAGATAATTTTATTTTTTACTTATCTTTAATAATTATTCAGAAAAAATATCGGAAGGTTGTTTTGATCATATTTTTACTCATACTTTACATTAAATCAAAGAAAATCTGAAGACTGTATTCTTTATTCCTACATTCATATGTGTTTATACCATAATGAAAAGCAAGGAGAAATGTCATGTGGTAAGAACATGGGAAATGTTCTGTTTTTAACAGTATGTTGAATTACATCATCAAGATGGTGATATAGATCATTCTTGACTTCAGTCCCCTTCACAAGAAGACTAACTAGAACCTATCTATAAATTAACCATCAGAGTGAAAATCCTAGAACACTGGGGTAAGGTTAAAGCACCTCTATGATCCACAATGACTGAGAAAAACCAAGTTAGAAGGGGGAAATTTGGACACAGAGACACACACAGATGGAAGAGAACACTTGAGGAGACACACGGAGAAGACTACCATCTACAGATCAAGGAGAAGTCTGGAACAGAAACAAATCCTTCCCTCATAGCCCTCAAGAGGAACAAAAAGTAGAACCAACACCTTTATCTCAGACTTCTGGCATCCAGAATTATGAGACAATGGATTTCTGTTGTGTGAGAAAAACAAAAACACCTATGTATTCTGTACATGTGTGTTTATATTGTTAATCTTTCTAACATCTATATATGTTAGAGATATTATTATAAAATATTTAATATCTCACTGAACATTTTATTTATTTATTTATTTATTTTTAAAGATTTATTTTTATTGTTTTTGACAGAGAGATAGAGATACAGAGACAGAGAGACGGGGGAAGGCCCATAGTTACACATCTTTGGTTTTTTCACATAGTTTCATTCCACAGGTGGGCGCGAGGCTGCACAGGGCAGGAACTGGGCCTGGGTCTCACCCTGTTGAGAACCGAACTGGGGGCACTCCTCAGTTCAGCATATGGGTCAGTAACAGGCTGGGGCTGGGATTTGATCCTTGGTCCCCAGGGCTGCAAAGTGAGCACTTAACCCACTGAGCCATCCTGGCTTCCCCTCACTGAATATTTTAAATCAAGTGTATAAAGGCAGAGAAAATAAAATTAAGGTGAAATATTCATCCAGCATGGATTTAAGGAAATCTCATGTCCTCATTTAGAGTTCACAACAACAGCAAAAAAAAAAAAGCAGAATGATTGTAAACCTGCAATGCTACGGTCGGACACATAAAAACCATTTCATTGTTAGGCACAAGGAGACACTTGATCAAATTAAATTGGCCTTCAAAGGCTGAGGCAAATTTTTAGCTTGTTACTCCATGATTTTTGTAGGATATTTATAAGCAAATAACTTCCTTAGCTAGCAGTTAAGAAGCTACTCAAAACAACCATTCATACTAGAGGATGATTCTTAGAGAACAAACATCATATCCTACTATCTCTATATGTTCTCATTAAAGCACAAACCTCTGTATACAATTGGAGCTAATTTTTTTTATTGTTCATATTATCATTTAAAAACTATGTATAGCCAACCACTATAAATATCTGTAAATATGATGTAAATTCTAAATGCAATTTTGCTCTTTCTTTTTCTATGCCTGGACCAAATTTCCAGAACATGTAAACTTCTTGGGTGTCCATTTGAAATACAAATTTAAATTTTACTTCATACAAATAGAAATGTTTTCCCACAAAGTCCATAAAAATCCTTAATGACAATAGGTATTAATTTCATGTGGCTAAACTCAATAGTGTTTTTGTGAATGTTGTACAAAAGGTAGCTGTTATAACCATTCTTCAAATGTTAAAAAGCTCCTTAGAAGTTTATTTCAAATCCATGTGATTCTTTCTAACTGTTTAAGCACTGGTTCAGAAAGATTTCTCTTCTCTTCAAACATTTTCAACAATGAATTTGAAATAAAAGGTTCCCTATGGGATTTAAAGGTCTTACAGTTAGTACTCCGTGTTAAGCAATAAACCTGACCCTTTAGAAATTTGTTTTATAACCTTGAGGTGTCTTAGACATACATGCTTATAATCCTGCTTGTTAGACCCTGTTGACATAAAGCACTCAATTTGTTTTACTTTTTTTCTTTAGTTGACCAAGATGACTCACCCTGAGAAACACGTTCATTTGATTTACTTAGATCCTATGGTGCCTAATACTTATGGGTCAACACACACAAAAAATGTCCTGATTCTCAAACAATTCCTTTTGGCCTAAATTGCTTTAATAATTTAAGCACATAAGAAAATAATTACTTAACGATTCTCAAGAATATTATTAACATTAAATCCACTGAAGAATGTATAACTGAAATGTCTTTAAATGTTTGCTCATATTGATACATTTTGCATTTAAATAATTTGTGTATTATTTGTGCCATGGTAGATAAAATTTTTTTGAAGTGTTGAAGATTTTTTAAAGACAGTAAAAAGAAAAAAAATATTGCCTTCTATCATAGTCTTCACTTGAAACAAAACTTCATGAAAGAAAAAAGTGATCAATTATAAAAATACCTACTGGTATCTTTATATTAAGCAAAAGGTAATAAAATCAATAAAATAGGCATATAAAAAGTATATATTTTCTCTACACAAACTAATATCAGAAACCATAATAAAAAGATCTCTATCACATTATAAAAATAATGACTAAGAAAAATTAAACAGCAATGAGCAAGAATGATGTAAATAAAGAACCTAAGTAATTAAACAGGTATTATGGTAAAATATTAGCTGTCTATAATTTAAGTACAACTCTGACAAATTTTGATCTGTAGAAATAACAAATGTGTAACACCCCCCACCCCTGTGCCCCCCCCAAAAAATGCTGCTTGAGCTATAAAAAATATATAAACAACAAATTCCAGGAATAAATACACTTAAAGACACATTATGCAGGATAAAGAAGATGGCCAAATAACAATAAAAGATCTTGTTCATGTGGACAATTACAGGTAACTCCTATATGACACAGTTGTTAGGTTTCTAAAAATGACTGTGTTATGTGAATCTGTGTGATACGAAACAAAGAACTAATACACAAAAGGGGTTAGGTTCCAAAAATTAGAAAACATACTATTACATTTTTGTAATTAAGAGAAATATCGTTATTAAAGCAATTGTCACCAAATGTATAACATATTAATATGTATTAAATAATTTTTTTTCATCACTACTAAGCACCATCAACTGTGATAGTTTTCTTTTGACAAGATATTTTTATGCTCTGAACTTTCTTTATTTCAGCATTATCTTGACTTCGATCTTGTACTTTTTGCAAAAAAATCTGTTACTTTAGATGGTTTGTTTTTAGCTCAGAGATCTTTATAAATTTTTTTAAATGGTGCTAAATACTTGTGAAGTTCTCTCTTAAACTGTATGCTTCTTTCAGTGGAAGGATCTTCATTTAGAAAATATAGCTCCAACTGTTTAGCTAAGGTTAGGCCTTTGTGCTTCTTAAAGTAAAGTGCTGTCATCCCCTGAATTATCTTGGCATATTCCAGATGTCATTTCCACCAAGTTGGCTTCATCAGTTTCTTCTTCCACCGGTAATTCTTCAGTATCTTCAATAGTCGTATCATCAAAACCTTCCTTCCTAGACACTTAGCAAGTTCTACTATTGCATCCATTGTGTTTTCTGCTGGCTCGATGAGATTTTCTCTTTGAATTGACTCCAGCCATATGTTTTCCAACAAGCACATAATGTTATCAGTTTTATTTCTTTGATGAATAAATTTATGAGATTAATACAGTACAAAATTGTAGAAAGTTTTTGTGCCTCCATGACTTTGATAGATTCATCATTGTCCGTGTTTTTTGGGGATTTTCCTAATTTTGGATGATATTTCTTTTGCTCTTAAACGCTTTTATTACGTTCTGTGTTGTTCAGGGATTTCCCTAATTTCAAATGAGACATATTTTGTTCTTAAAAGCTTGTATTACACTCTGTGTTGTTTAGGGCTTTCTCTAATTCTCAAACTCTGTTAAAGTAAAACTGTGTTCTAGGATGCTGTGTTGTATGAGGGTTTTCCCCAATTTTCAAACTGTGTTAGAGCAAAATCGTGTTATAGAACCACCATGTTATACAGGGGTTACCATTCTTCCAAATATACATAAAATTAAGGAGTGGGGGGGGGAAGCTTCCTACTACAATCATGCCTTGGTACTCGACTGCTTTGAAACTCATCAAAGTTGTTACTTTATGCATTTTGATGTAAAAATTTTGTCTCAGTACTCATCATTGTTTGGTATTTGTTGTACCTCCTGGAACCAATGAACAAGTACTGGGGTAACACTGAATTATTCCTTATAGGAAAAATTTGTTTGGTACTTGTCATTCTTGGTACTTGTTGTGCCTTCTGGAACCAATTAATGGTGAATACCAAGATACCACTGTGTGTGTGTGTGTGTGTGTGTGTATATATATATTAAAAAAATTGGTACAAATTCTTTGAGAAATTGTTGAATTCATCATCACATTGAGAGATTTCAACATCAATTTCTTCAATTATAACTACATGCTACACAAACAAAAATATACTGAAGATATATAAGACTAGAGAAACATAATTAACAAGTTTTACCTGGTAACTTTATACAGAGCTATATGCAGCTGCCATCTCTGCCTGGGTAAAGCATATATGTCCCTACCTAGCGTCCTTGATTGAACACACATTCTTATTGGTTGGACCAACACAGCATTGGTTTTTAAATATTTTGTATATTGCCTCTGAGCAAAATATAGAACACTGTACTCAATATACAAAAACTATATGTCTTTTTAATGAATATGTGGAATTTCTAAAAAATTATTAGATATATTTGATCAAGTAAATCTCAACATGTTTCAAAACATCAACTCATCGTTATTGTCACACACTCTTCTCTTAATAAAATGCAAGTAACTCAGACATAAATTTGAAAAAGAACATTGCATGATAACTATAAAATAAAAACACACTTCTAGATGTGCTATATAGATATAATGAAATATTATTTAGAAATAAAAATGAATAAAATATTGCCATTTGTGACAACATTGATGGACCTAGAGAATAGTGTGCTAAGTGAAATAAGTCAGACAAAGAAAACTGTATAATTTCACTTATATATGGAATCTAAAAACACAAAACAAAACAAATAAATAAATACAAAGAAAAGAAAAAAGAAACAGGCCCTTGCATATAGAAAACAACAGATGGTTGCCAAAGGGGAGTAGGCTGGGGATAAGATCAATTAAAAATATATATTTTAAATAATAAAAATAAAAACATTTCTAAACACCTTATAAATTCAAAAATAAATCATAAATTTTAGAGAGTGTTTTTAATAGTGTGATAATTACTGACAATGGGAAGAAACATTTGGAAAGAAAACATCTGGAAGCAGTATCCATCTGTCTTTGGAGAAATTTCTTATAAATACCACTTAAAGACATTCCCCCCCAAAAAAACAGAAACTGCAGGAAAAGAGTAAAATACATGTAAAACAAATAATGCAGAATAAATTGCAAGATAGTAGCTTATTTTTTCTTATTTCTTTGTGTTTCCTGCTTTTTGTATACCCAGAGGCAATTATTTTATTGGAGACTATATATTTTTTTAAAAAGGAGTAATTTCATTTTAGTTTTGAAATACGGTACTAAAATGAGGTTAGTGAAGCACAATTAAAAAGAAACTGTTTCAAATACTAGGTTTTTCAAAGGCAAGGAAAGTAAAACAAAAAATAAATGAATGGGACTGTATCAAATTAAAAAATTTTTCTGGAATAGGGGAGGTGGGAGTGGGCACTAGATATAAGGTGATAGAAGGGGAACTGATACTGAGTGATGGGCACATAATACGATGCATGAATGATGTGAGGTGGACTTGTACATCTGTTAACTGTCTAATTGTTACCAACCAATGTAACCTCATCAAATTTAACAATAAATTAAAAAAATAAAAAAAAAAAAAATAAAAAAAAAAAAAATTTTTGTACAGCAAAAGAAACCATCAACAAATCAAAGAGGCAACCAATCAAATGGAG
Organism: Craseonycteris thonglongyai; assembly: GCA_004027555.1. Lineage (NCBI taxonomy): Eukaryota > Metazoa > Chordata > Mammalia > Chiroptera > Craseonycteridae > Craseonycteris > Craseonycteris thonglongyai. The sequence goes on from PVKE010015615.1 coordinate 10,895, forward strand.
AAGGTATTTGCAAACAACACCTCTAAGTAAGGGGATAATATACAAACTATATATAAAACTTACACACATGCAGGCAGCTCCCAGTTCGATTCCCACCCTTCGTGGCTCCACATCTACCTGTGTGGAATGAAACTTTGATGTACAGCTGTGGAAACTGCTCTGGGCCTTCCCCTTTTCTCTCTCTCTCTCCCTCTTTCTTTCTCCCCTTCTCTCAAATAAAATAAGTCTTAAAAAAAAAAATCTCATACAACTCAACAACAAAAAATAAACAATCCCATTAAAAAATGGGCAGAAGACCAGAAAAGACACTTTTAAGGAGATACCCAAATGGCCAACAGATATATATTAAAAATGCTCAACTTCACTAGCTATTAGGGAAATGTAAATCAAACCCACAATGAAATACCACCTCATACCTGTTACAATGGCTATTACCAACAAGACGAATAACAAGTTTTGGAGAAGTTATGGAGAAAAAAGAACCCTCATACACTGCTGATGGGAACACAAATTGATTAATATTGCCACTACAGAAAACAGTATGGAGGTTCCTCAAGAAATTAAGAATGTTGAGGAAGCCAGGATGGCTCAGTGGGTTAAGAGATCACTTTGCAGTGCTGGGGACCGAGGATTGAATCCCGCCCCGGCCCCAGCCCTTGCAGACCCATGTGCTGAACTGGGGAGTTCCCCCAATTCAGTTCTCTCTCTGTCTCTGTCTCTGTATCTCTCTCTCTCTCTCTCTCTCTCTGTCAAATAAATAAATAAATAAATAAATAAATAAATAAAACTTAAGAAATTAAGAATGGAATTACCATATGACTCAGCAATTCTCTTCTGAATATCTAACCCAAAAAGCTGAAAACATTTACTCAGAAAGATATATGGTGGACCAAAAATCCAAAATCATCTTCTGGAGGGCCAGCCCCTTGTAGTACAGGCTTCCCTCTCTAGGTGAGTTTTCTAGAAAACTATCTGCATCAGTGTACCAGCTGGTGTTGTGAGAGGCTGCATTCAGCTTCAGTGATTGTTTTTTGGAGGCTCTTTCAATGTGTTTGCCCATTTCATGATGGGTAATTTACACAAACACTTGTGACATGACAACATACCTGCTTACACCACATGGAGTATTCAGTGGTTTTTGATCCAAAAAAATTGCATGAACCCCAGGCCACACACTCCGTATTCACATGATCTTGTTTCAAGAAACTATTTTTGTTTCCCGACGAAAAAAGTCCTCAAAGGAAAACTTTTTGCTGATGTGGAAGAGGTGAATCAAAAAACAGCAGTTGCACTAAAAGGCAATAAAATCAATGAATTTAAAAACTGGTGTTTTTTGTTTTGTTTTGTTTTTAAGATTTATTTTTATCGGTTTTTGAAAGACAGAGCGACAGAGAGAGACAGAGAGAAGGGGGATGGCCCAGAGCAGTCTCCATAGTTGACAGTTTTCCATATAGTTTCACTCCACAGGTGGGCGCGGAGCTGCGCAGGGCAGGAACTGGGCCGGGAGCCTCCCACATAGGCCCCGGCAAGAACTGAACTGGGGGGCACACCCCAGTTCAGCACATGGGTCCGCATGGGTTGGAGCTGGAATTCGATGCCTGGTCTCCAGGGATGCAAAGTAAGCGCTTAACCCGCTGAGCCATCACAGCTTCCCCTAAAAACTGTTTTGAGCAGTGAGAGAAATACCTCAATATGTGCAAAGAAGTAAATGGAGAGTACTTTGAAGGTGACTGAAATTTGAACATATAAGAATAAACACACAATTTTTAATAAATAAATTCCATTTTTTAGTCTCCTCCTCCCCATAAGTATTTTTATGTTTATTGCAGCATTATTAATGGTGGCTAAAACATAAAAACAACCAGAGTCCTTTAATAGATGATTGAATAAAGAAGACGCTGCTATTTGTGACAACATAGATGGATCTTGAGATTATCATGCTAAGTGAAATAAGTCAAACAGAAAAAGTCAAGAATCATATGACTTCACTTATATGTAAAATATAGAACTGAAACTAGCAAAAACAAAAACAAACACTCATGCACACAGTCAATAGTTTAGTGGTTACCTGAGTTTAAAGTGGAGAGGAGGGTGGTGGAGGAGAAAGAGAGCATCAAATATATGGTGATGGAAGAATTGATTCTGTGTGGTGAGCACACAATGCAACATATAAGACCATATAATGTAGAATGGTACACCTGGAACCTATGTAATTATTATTATTCAAGATCACCCAAGGGGAAGCCGGATGGCTCAGTGGGTTAAGTGCTCACTTTGCAGCCCCGGGGACGGAAGATCAAATCCCGGCCCCGGCCGTGGGACCCATATGCTGAACTGGGGAGTGCTTCCAGTTCAGTTCTCACCGGGGTGAAGACGCCAGCCCAGTTCCTATCCTGTGTAGCCCCACTCCCACCTGTGGAATGAAACTATGTGGAAAAACAAATGCTGTGCAACTATGGAGACTGTTCTGGGCCCTCCCCCTTCTCTCTGTCTCTGCCTCTGTATCTCTCTCTCTGTCAAAAACAATAAAAAAAAAAAAAGATCACCCCAATAAATTTAACAAAAGAAAAGTAAATAAATGTAAAAATAATTTAATAAAAGTTTTATAAAATTAGATTTTTAGATTAGAAGATCTGGGCACTTAAAAATTACAATGGATTTTTAAAAAGTTTTACTTAAATGGCAAAATTCAATGCTCAGAAAATTAATCTTATGTTTGATTGTTTTTTTCTATAAATAATGACTCAATGGAAAACAAATGTATCATCAAATTATCCAGAAGATGCCTATGGTATGGACAAGGATGATACAAGTTGTGTGGTCCTTACAACTAGATGACATAGCAAATACTATGGACAGGACAACAATAATATATGTCCACTCTCAAGGTACAGATACAGCAAATTACAACAGGTGCTAGAGGAGAAGATGAACCAGAGACTAGATAGTTCAAGATACATTAGAGAGTCCACAACTGGCCTTGGTGACAATTTAGTACTCTATATCCCACTTTTAATGCCCCATTGTTAACATTTTTCTTGCAGCTACAGAGACATAAAAAGAAAGAATATTAAGGGGGGAAAGTATCGCTGATATCAAGTTTAAAATCTAAATCAACTAAATTTTAATTAATTAGTTAATTAATTTTTATTAGTTGCAGGTGTATAAAACAACATAATGATAATGCATTTATACCCCTCACAAAGTGATAACTCCAGCAAGTCCATTACTCATCTGACTTCGTAACTAGCTATGACAATACCATTGACTACATTTCCTATGCTATATTTTGCATTTATGACTATGTATATAGTCATATATGTATTTAATCATACATAGTTGACATGCAATGCTACTTTATATTAGTTTCAGATGTACAGTGCAGTGGCTAGGCATTTTTATATTTTATAAAGAAGTCCCCCTATATAAGTCCTGCACCCATCTGACATCCTACATTGTCTTTACAACATTGACTATATTCCTGTACTGTATTTTATATCCTTGTAACTATTTTTAACTACCATGTTGTACTTCCTAATTAATTTACCTTTCCCCCATCCCCCAAATCCCCTCCTATCTAGCAAATATTAATTTGTTCTCTGTATCTATAAATCTATTTGTTTTATTTATTTGTTTATTCTGTTCTTTAAATTCCACATATAAGTAAGGTAATATGGTATTTGTCTTTTTCAGTCTGACTTATTTCACTCAGAATAATATCCTATAGGTTCATCTATGTAGTTGCAAATGGTAAGATTTCATTTTTTTTTTTATGACAGAGGAATACTCCTTTGTGTAAATATACCACAATTTATTTATCTAATCATCTATTGGTGAGCATTTTTGTTGTTTACATATCTTGGCTATTATGAATAATGCTACAGTAAACATAGGAGTGCATGTATGTTTTCAAATGAGTGCTTTGCATTTTTTGGATAAATACCCAGGAGTGGAATTGCTGGATCATTCACCAAACAGTGTACAGGGTTTCCTTTCCTCCACATTCTCACCAGCACTTTGCTAACATAAAAAGTAAAAAGGGAGTGCTGGTTGTGAAAACTGGCTATTTTAGTTTAACACAATGTGGAACTTGGTTAATAAATGGGGAAAGAGAAGTTTAGATAAGCTATTGAGAGAAAATTAGAAAAGACATGTGCAATGTTGTAGAATGTAAATTTCATTCTGTGGATAATATAAAATTATTCAGGATTTTAAATAGTGGAATCATCCCATTATTTTTAAAGTCAGGTTTAGTGAGATAATTTACATACAGCAAAATTCACTCTTTGTAGTGTATAGTTTTATGAGTTTTAAAAATGAATAGGCAGACAGACACACCATCACACTCAAAATATGGAACAGAGCCATCACCCCAAAATTCCCTCTACTCTCTCCCATCCCCAGGTCTTAGTACACATTGACCCATTTTCTATCATTACAGTTTTGCCTTTTCCAAAATGTTACATTAATGGATGCAAATACTGTGGAGGCTTTTAATTGATTGCATTGCTTATAATGATAAAACACATCTGAGATACATCCACATTGTTATTCGTATCACTAGTCTGTTCCTTTTTTTTTAACGTTTATTTTATTGTTTTTGACAGAGGGATAGAGAGAGACAGAGAGAGACACAGATAGACAGACGGACAGACAGACAGACAGACAGAAGGGGGAAGGCCCAGAGCAGTCTCCAAAGTTGTACGTCATCAATTTTTGACATGGTTTTGTTCTACACAGATGGGCAGGGCCGCTAGGGTGGGAACCGGGACAGGGGCCTCCCATATGAGAGGCATACCCCCTCAAGCTGGGGGCCAAATCAGGGGGAGAAATCAAACTGGGGACCTCCTGCATGGGAAGCACACCCTGTTTAGCATATGGGTCCGCACGGACCAGGGCCAATATTTGATCCTAGTCATCGGAGCTGCAAAGCTAGCACTTAACCAGCTGAGCCATCCTGGCTTCCCCTCTGTTTCTTTTTATGCTGAGTATAATTCACTTTGTACTCGTACTGCTTATTCATTCACCAGTCGAAGAAGTACCAGCTTGTTTTCAGTTGCTGTGATATAATGGATATAACTATAAACACATGTGTTAACATAAGTTTTCATTCTCTTGATTAGATATTAAAGATTGAGATTGTTGAGTCATACGTCAATTATATGTTTAACTTTAATAACAATTGCCAAAATATGTTATAAAGTGGCTGTGTGGTTTTACATTTATAGCAGCAATATATATGGGAACTGTATGGAAAGTATCCAGCTACGTATTTATGGAAAATAGAGGCATTTATGGCTGTATTTTTTTCTGGACAGCTTTCATATATATGAGATTTCTACTTGCACAGTGTCCATGCTAATTCAATGTCTTTTTTTTTTTTCAGTTATTCTAATAGCTATTTAGAGGTATTTTATTGTGGTTTTGATTTGCATGTTCCTTATGACTAATGATACTGAACAACTATACTTTTAATTATTTTTCTTCCATATTTAACTTGGGTGTTATTAGTATTAATATAGGTGCTATTATATGCCATCAATATATCTCTTTGGTGAGTGTGTCCACATTTTTTGCATAATATATTGTGATCTTTGCTTTTCATTTTATTTAGTTTTTATTGAACTTTATATACTCCAAGTGCTAAGCCTGTTACATATTTGTCTTTAACCAAAAATTTCTGCCAGTTTGTGTCTTTTCTTTTAGGGATGGGTATGTTTGTTTGAAAGATAATAAACAAGGATCTTCCTAAAGTAAATGGAAATAAAATGTATTAATTATAGTGAAAAATGAAGATCTTAGTTCATTTGTTTATTCCATTTTATCTTTATTTTTATAATATGAGATACTTAGGAAAGCATTCACTTACAAGTGTCTAACTATATTTAGCACGATGTTTGATGTAGTCATATTTTGCCATTCACCATTGTTATTAACTTCTGCTAGGATATAAATACTCTATAGTCAATGAAATGTCAGTTTCTTGATAGCGAGTTTCATTTGTGCATTTCATTGCAGTGTGCCATTTTCTAGGAGAGTACTTAGTATATAGGAGGCACTTTGTGATTAATAATTTATGGTTAATGTCACATGTTGATATGTTTCCATACTTTTAACTATGTCTTTACTGATATTCTGGCATCTACTTTAGGCACAAACCCTCATGGTCATCTCTGATCTTGTTTCTTCAACTTGCCCTAAATTTACATAATCCACGTTCTGCTTTCTTTCCAATATTACTGGATCTAACTAATACCTTATTGTTGTTCCTAAAGCGTGCTTTTACTGATATCAAATACAATTATAAATCTATCTTAGATAAACTTTTGAGAGTTTCTAAATATGTTAATTATTTCACCCAAAACAAACTTCATCCTGTGTCCAAATTAACTCACTTTGAACAGAATACAAAGAGTAAAAGAAAATAAAAAAATGAATACTCTAAAACTCTTTCAAGTGTTGCCATGTATTTCTGCCTTATCAGAAAGAGCAGGCAATACATTTCATTCATCTCAAAGGAGCTAAAGTTCCAAGGGAACTGGAATAAGAATTATGACCTACTATTATTGGAATGTCTACATGTTATAGAGTTGGTTGAAATCAATTTTTAATCATTTTTACATCATATTATCAGACTGAGCATAGTTTTTATCTAAAAAGTACAATTTTTGAAAGCCCTAAATTAAGAAGTTTAAAGAAGTGTCAAAAAGCAAAAAACAATCTCTGAAAACACACTAAAATTTTATTTTGACTCAAGAATAATCACGTGCTTACAAAGTTTTTCCCTAATTATATAATGTCCTGAGTTATTTCCTTGACTATTTGGTCAAAATATAGCCTACAATATTTAAGAAGTTATGCCAAAATTAAATTAGCCAAGTAAACTGAATGAACATTGGAAACACAAACATAATAAATACCATAGATTTAAACAGATGTGAGCATCTTCAAATCAATGAATAATCACATTTTCTGTATAGGCTAATGTCTGTAGCTGATCTATATCCCAATATATTATTGACACGGTTAACATTAAAAGAAAGAAGCAAACACATAAATATTCCATTGAATTGTCTCACTATTTTAACTCAATAGGTTTGATAAATGTTTCCTGTTAAAACTATAAAATTGTGTTTATTCATCTTTCCAGTCAAAATAAATGATATTCCCAAACCTACAGGTTCAGTGAAGCTTCTTAGGGAAATCAAACAAATTCTGTCTGCTTCATAAATTATAAGCAAAAGCTCTGAGGTAGTGGAAATATTGTCTGCTTTTGGATGATTCAAGGTGGCAATGTGAAATGTCCACGCAAACACATGAGAAAAAGAGCACAGCTTCACTAGCATAAACTAGTTGGTCTTCTCTGGGTAAAGACAACAGAAAATAAATTAAAAAATTATTCCCTATTTCTTCTTGTCAAACAAAGCTTACCAAGGAAATTGTAAGGTTGAATACAAGAGCATAATAGTACATCTATCTCTATGCCCCGTTACATGCATCATTTTATTAACATAAGAAGAAAACTAAAACCAACTTGTATTGACAAAGCATCAAAGTTATGAGTAGGAATTATCTTCAATCACTTTATAAATCCCTTTACATAATGTGCTCTGAAACCTTTGAAGTGCCTCTGCATAAGATTGTTACATTTTTTAATTCATAAAGCTATGAAGACTTTATTTTCAACATTCTAGAATACACTATAAATAACATAAAAACCAGACTTATTTGTTTGACTTTATACTTTTAAAGATTTATTATTGTTTTTGACAGAAAGAGAGAGAGAGAGAGAGAGAGAGAGAGAGCGCGAGAGAGAGAGAGAGAGAAAGAAGGAGGGCCCAGAGCAGTCTCCATAGTTGTACATCATTGGTTTTCTACATGCTTTAATTCCACAGGTGGGCATGAGGCTGCGCCAGGCAGGAACCAGCTGGGGGCCTCTCATATAAGAGGCTTTCCCTAGTAAGAACCAAACTGGGGGCATACCCCAGTTCAGTATATGAGTCCATGAGGGCTGGAACCAGGACCAGGTTTCAATCCTTGAACTCCAGGGCTGCAAGGTAATTGTTTAACCTGCTGAGCCATCCCGGAGTCCCCTGTTTCATTTTCTGATATATTACTAACTCTGGAACCATGTTTGGTGCACAGAGGTTGCTAAATAACCATTTAGTATATTTTACCTTCCCTTTTTTATTTTTTAAAGATTTATTTTTTTTTGTTTTTGACAGAGACAGGGAGAGACAGTGAGAGAGAGAGACAGAGTGAAGGGGGAGGGTCCAGAGCCATCTCCATAGTTGTTCATCATCAGTTTTTAACATGGCTTTATTCTACACAGGTGGGCAGGGGCCGCACAGGGTAAGAACTGCGCCAGGGGCCTCCTGCATGGGAAGCACACCCCAGTTCAGCACATGAGCCAGGGCTGGGACTGGGACCAAAACTCGATCCTTAGACCCCAGGGTTGCAAAGTGAGTGCTTAACCCTCTGAGCCCTACTGGCTTCCCCAGCTTTTATCTTTGATTGAGGAAACTTGAAGATAAATACACTAGTTTTTTATTATACCTCATGAGAATACTATCAATTTACTATGTTAGGGTGCATTTTCCAGCATTGAATATTTTTGTATCAAATAGACAAAACTCAGTTCTTAGGAAATAAATTGTTATTAAATACCTGATATAGCAAGAATATAACCCCCTAAATATATTCACTTATAAGGTTATTCATATCCATAACACATATGTATTGATAGACATACAAATATTTTTAAAAATAAAACTGGGGGAAGCCGGGATGGCACAGTGGGTTAAGCGCTCACTTTGCAGCACTGAGGACCGAGGATCGAACCCCGGCCCTGGCCCATTCCCCGTCCCATGTGGACCCCCATATGCTGAACTGGGGAGTGCCCCCAGTTCAGTTCTCTCTGTCTCTGTCTCTGTATCTCTCTCTCTCTCTCTGTCAAAAACAATAAATAAATAAACATAAATTTAAATAAATAAATAAATAAATAAAATAAAACTGGTTCACAGCTTCAAAAAATTATGATCATTTATTATTTTTAATTGTTTTCTGGTGGAATCTTTAGGGTTTTCTATATAAAGGATCATGTCATCTGCAAAAAGTGACAATTTAACTTCTTCACTCCCAATTTGGATGACATTTCTTTCTTTCTCCTGTCTAAATGCTCTGGCTAGAACTTCCAGCACTATGTTTAACAGCAGTAGTGACAGGACATCCCTGTCTCGTTCCTGATTTTAGAAGAAAAGTTTTCAGTTTTTTTCCCATTCAGCATGACATTTGCTGAGGGTTTGTCGTATATGGCCTTTATCATGTTGAGGTACTTTCCTTTTATTCCCATTTTATGAGAAAGATTATTTCATGAATAGTTAATGTTATTTTTAATAAAGCAATAGACATTTGAACATATAACTAGAATATAGCATTTCATGGGCAAGAATGGATGAACAACCAAAATTCAAAATTTGTGAAGATTAATAAATTAGTGCCAAGTGATTAATTTATGAAGATTAATTTGTGTTGATTAACCCATTTGGGAAAGAAAATCTAAGAGAGGACTCCATGGAGAAAATTGAAGCAACATTGTAAAGATAAATAACAAAATGAAAACACAATATGGTATTGTTAAATTTGGAAAATTATTTATCATGCAATACTTCCAGACAGTAAAATGAGAGATGGAAGTAGTAAGTTGCTGCCCTGGAGGTTAGGAAGTGATAAAATGATGTAGAAAGTTATGTATCTTCTTAAAATGTATGAATTTTCAATCTGTACATTCCAATTTCAAAAACAAACAAAAAAGTAAGTCATATCCTCTGTTAGAAAAAGAATGCCACTGAAAATGTTTTTTATGTAAGGTAAACAAGGGAAGGTGGGTGAAAAGCACTAATGGTGAAACTGTTTATGTGTAGATTAAAATTTAAGGTTTAGGGGAAGCTGGGATGGCTCAGTGGATTAGGTGCTCAAGTTGCAGCTCCAGGGACCAAGGATCGAATCCTGGCCCCGGCCCATGCGGACCCATATGCTGAACTGGGGAGGGCCCCCAGTTCAGTTCTCACCGAGGTGAGACCCCAGCCCATTTCCTGCCCTGTGCAGCCCTGCCCACCTGTGGAATGAAACTATGTGGAAAAACCAATGATGTGCAACTATAGAAAGTCTTCTGGGCTCTCCCCCTTCTCTCTATCAAAAACAATTTAAAAAAAAATTTAAGGTTTACTGTAGGCCCTGTTGACAAGATGATGTTTGACTACTGATAGAAATGAAGTACGGTGGTTAGCTATGCATATGTCTGGTGAAATAATATCCTGGACAAAGAGTGCTACAAGTGCACAGTGAAAGAAATCAAGTTCAAAGTCCCTAAGCTGAGCATCTGCCTTGTGTGTTTCTGTCTCCTGCGAGGGTTTGGGCAGGAACACCCCTACAGTAATGAGCAAACCCAGCATCAGGATCTTGGTTTTTACAAGTTATTTTCCACTAAAAAAAAAAAAAAGACAACAAGAACCCCCAGAGAAATGGCTGATTCCAGGTTGGAGGCAGGCAAAGAACAAGGTGAACCTGGAACATCTGGTATTAGAAAAGAAATACTCAAAGAAAGAAGGGAATATATGAAGAAGACACAGAAGCCAACTTGAATGAACTCTCACTGGCTGAACTTAAACAATTTGAAATTAAAAATAAATTATAATAGTAATAAATATTTAAAAAAAATAAAAATAATGTTTAATTTTAATATATTGAATTAAATATATTAAAAGTTTGTAAGTTAGCAAGATATTTACATAGTTTCAGTGTAGTTTCACACAAAATATTGACTAGTAAGTCAGTAATAAATTGACAACTAAGAAGTCTGACAAGTGATCAGTGAAAGCAACCAGTAAGGGACCAAATCAGTCATGTACCTCCTGATAGAATGTGATGATAAAAACAGAGTATTACTTTCAGAATCAAAAAACCACACCTTGAAACAGATCATAAGCATTATCAGCCAAGTACAATTTGAGGAACATTCTATATAATAATGGGTCTATACACTCACGTATATCCAGATTATGAAATTCAAAGAAAAACTTAACAACTAATCCAGATTAAAGAAAACTAGAGATACAAACATTCAGCGGTACTCAAAATTCTGAAATAGATGCTGTTGCTGTAATGCATATTTGGGAAACACAGGTAGATCTTGAATAAGATCTGAGGATTAAAATTTAGTAACGTAAAGTAAATATACTGTTTGCTTGGTTGTACTGTGGTTATGCAAGGTAATGTTCTTGTTTGTAGAAAATTCATGTTAAAATATTTGGAGGGAATAATATGAGGGTGGGCTGATAAATTTTGTCTCCACTATAATATTTTTTTGTTACATTGCACATAGCTGGATATAACTGATTTTGTGCAGTTGCATGGTATCTCCCCTCCATCATACTTTTTTTTTTAATTGTTAATTTTATTGTGGTGATATTGGTTAGTTAAAATTACATTGGATCCAGGTGTACAATTTTACATTACATCTTCTATGTGTTTCACTGTGTGCTCATCAACCAGAGTCAGTTCTCTTTTCATCACCATATATTTGCTGACCCTCTCCTCTCCCACTTTCCTTCCTCACTTACCCTCATAAAACCACTGAAGTATTGACTGTATCCATGAGTTCTTATTTCTTTGTTACTTTCAGTTTTATATTCCACATATGAATGAAGTCATATGGTTCTTGATTTTTCAGTCTGACTTATTTCACTTAATATGATGATCTCAAGGTCCATCCATGTTGTCTCTAATGACAGCATTTCACTTTTTTCTTATCACTGAGTAATATTTTATTGTATAAATGTACCACAACTTCTTTATCCAGTCATCTATCAAAAGACACTTTTTTGTTGTTTCCATGATGTGGCCAGTGTGAACAGTGTTGCGAGAAACATTGGAGTACGTACATCTTTGCAGACTAAGATTTTTAATTTTTTTCCATTTTATTATTCTTGACCTTGCACACACAGATGCTTACATTTTTCACCGAGAGCACATCAAAACGAAAGTGTTCAGATATTTGTTTCAAGCAGGGTGCTATTACTGAATTCTTAACAACAAAAAAGATTCTCCAATTGAAATTCACAGACAAATGCAAGCCTTTTATGATGATTGGTGTGCTGATGTGAGTACAGTAAGATGCTGGGAAAGGTGGCTCAAAGATGAAGTGGGATAAGTAGATTTGAGTGACAAACAACGAAGGAGAAAGCCTCTGACTGTAAGTTATCAGCTTCATCAAGAAAAGGTTGAAGAACTGATTCATGGAAAATGTCACATCAAACAAAAAGAAATTGCTGTTAAATTAGGAATTTCTGGGAAGAGAGTGGGACACATTATAAATGTTCTTGGATTCCACAAAGTTAGTGCCAGGTGGGTACCACATTTGCTGTCTGATGAAATGAAAGCTGAAAGAGTTTGTTTCTTGGGAACTCCTAAAACATATTGAAAAAGAAGGTGAGAACTTTTTCTTTCTTTCTTTAAAAAAAAATATTTATTTTATTGTTTTGACAGAGATAGAGACAAGAACAGAGAGAAGGGGAAGGGCCCATAGCAGTCGCCATAGTTGTATATCATCAATTTTTGACTAATTTTTTTTTCCACACAGGTAGACAGCGGCCACACAGAGCTGGAACCAGGCCAAAGGTTTACCACATGAGAGGCATGCCTCTGCAAGAAGTAGGCTGAACCAGGGGCCTCCCATATGGGAAGCTTAGCTTGGCAAAAACCAAAATGGGGGCACACCCAGTTCGATCCTTGGACCCCATGGCTGCAAAGCAAAAAATACCCACTGAGCCATCCTGGCTTCCCCAAGAACTTCTTAAAGAAGATCATTCCAGGTGATGAAACTTGGGTCCATCCTTATGACCTCGAGAACAAAAGGCAGTCCATAGAATACAGCCAAAGGAACACCTTACTGAGAAAAAATGTCAAAACTCAGGACTCAGCTGAGAAAGTCATGTTGACTGTTTTTGGGTCTGAACACTTTTCCATTTCAATGTGTACTGGGTGAAAAACATAAGTATCTGTGTGTGCAAGGTCAAGAATGATAGAGGAAGGGAGGGCTGGGGGGCATGGGGAGGGGGCATTAAATGTAAAATAAAAAAATAGTAGTAAGGGTAATTAAAAAAAAGGAATGATAGAGGGGAGATGCCATGCAACTATACATAACCAGTTATATTAAGGTACATCTAATGTAACTAAAGATATTACAGAGGAGGTAAAATATATCAGCCCTGCCCTTGTACATCATATCAGCAACTTACTAGCAAATGGTTCAGAGAAAGATGTTCTTTCTATGATACCTATAACTTTGTGGTAAGTTCAAGATTGTTTCAAATTAAAATAAAAATTAAAAAGTGATGAGAAAATAATAATAGCACATATAGATATTTATTCAAGGGGTTTCAACCAGCATATAAAAATTAAGGTAATAGTATTTGGGAAGTGATAATAAAAAGCTCACTCATAATGTTGAAGACTAGGTGAAAATTCTTGAAAGATGTTAGGAAAGATTGTTGGATTGAATGACAAATTTTGAAGTTATGAAAATATAGTGATGTGAAATATGGAGTGAGTGATAATTTTATTGATTACTCTAACTTGTCAAGGAATAAAACATTAATTGATTTTTGAAGGTAGTGTGATATAAAAAGTAATCCAATAATAGAAAACAGACTCCAAATCTGAGTCATGTTTCTGGTTTTGCATCATGGTATCACTATTTACAGAAATGTATAGTCTTCTATGACAAGTTGCACAACCTGTATGTGCCTCAGTTTTTTCATCAATACAACTGGGACAGCAATAAGTAGTTTGGTTTTTGTGAAGATTAAATTAGTTCATACACTCAAAACCTTTATGTTCTATAAGTGGCATAGTGTTAAGTCTCGGTATTAACTTTGTTGTACAAAAATTCTCATCTTACAATTAGTGAATTAATTTTAAAATATACTCATACATTGTAGTAAAAGAATATTAGAACATTTTGTAAAACCAAATTGGATATATTTTTATGTTTATTAACTGCAACTCTTTAGAAATCAAGTGTGTGATTTCTCTGTACAGAAATCAAACCAGTAGATTTTGTTTACTTAAATTAAAACTGAGAAAGCACATGTTAATAGCAAAGGCATTTTTTCCCAACTTTATTAGTAGACTTCTGCTAAAGAGATTGAACAACAACAACAAAAAACGGTTCTTTTTTATTTTAGAATCTATTGATATTTGTATCTTCAAATGAACTTAAGTATATAATCTCCAGATGTAGTTCACCAGCACATCAGAATCAGTTTAAATATCAGAAAAATTGAGAGGACTACAAAATTAATTTGTATGAGTAAGAGCTGAGAATTATAATAGCCTATATATACACACACACATACATACATACATAAACAAACATACATACACACACAAATATATATATGTTCTGGCTTAATTATATATATGTATTATATAAATTTTATATATTTTATATATTTAATTTAAAATTTTATATTTAGAGAGGCTGTCCAGAGCATATTATTTACACACACACACACACACACACACACACAAACACGTTGTCCAGAAAGTATCCAGCCATGTTCTCATTGTATTAACAATGGTTGGATTTTCTGGACCTTCCTTGTATATTTGGTGAAATAATCACTTCAATGCATTAGGTCTATTTACTAAATATATCAGTACTATTAAAATTTTAACCAACATTCATTCAGATAAAGTACATGTGAAAATTTTATTTGAATAAGGACAAATTTATTTCAGGATTGTTACATCCTTCTTTATTTTCTACTACTATTTCAAAAATTTCAAAATTAATATTAGTATAAAATGACTATTCATATTTAAATTATGTTCATATAACATGAACTCTAACATTCTAAATCAATATAATTTTTATTTGAAAATATATTTTAACCTAACTAGGAAATTGACTGAAATTAATGGCAATAAATATAGCTCTAATTTCTAAAATGAAAACAAAAACATTAATTTTCTACATAGATTGTACGTGAAATAAGTAAGTTGTATTTCAAAAAATGTTTTAAAATGCATATATTAATTTAGTTTTTGTTCTCAAAATATTTTTTTAAAGATTCCATTGTTTTTGACAGAGTCAGAGAGAGACAGAGAGAAGGGAAAGGGCCCAGAGCAGTCTCCATAGTTGTGCATCATCAGTTTTTTGACATGGTTTTGTTCCACACAGGTGGGCAGGGGCCATGCAGTGCTGAAATTGGGTTGGGGGGAGGCACACTCCCTTGAGTCAGGGGCCAAACTGGGGGGCAAAAACCGAACTGGGAGTCTCCTGCATGGGAAGCACACCTCAGTTCAATATAAGGGACTGCGTGGGCCAGGGCTGGGATTCAATCCTTGGTCCCCAGGGCTGCAAAGCAAGTGCTTTAACCCACTGAGCCGGCTTCCCCTCAAAAATATCTTGAAACGTGGGGATTCTGCATCCAGCAAATATGTAATAACAGGACCTAATTTATCCCCTTGCCTAAAAACACAATCACACAGCCAGTCAAAATAAAAATAAAAAAGTAGTCTTTAAGAGGATAAACATTTGGGGAAGCCAGGATGGCTCAGTGGGTTAAGCGCTCACTTTACAGCACCGAGGACCCAGGATCGCATCCCGGTCCCTGCCTGTGTGGACCCATATGCTGAACTGGGAAGTTCCCCCAGTTCAGTTCTCTCTGTGTATCTCTCTCTCTCTCTCTCTCTCTGTCAAAAACAATAGTAAATAAATAAATAAATAAATAAATAAATAAATAAATAAATAAAAAGATTCCTCACTTCTGTGTGAGTTAAAAATAATAATAATAATAATAATAATAATAAGAGAATGAACACTAGACAATAAATGACACTAATCCCTAAGAGATAGAAACAAATGAGGTGCTATTGCCCCAAGGGAAAGTCAAAAACTTTTTTTCAAGAAATAATGTCAAAACATTTCAAAATATTCAACCCACAACCTCTCAGATCTGAACATCTTAATGAACTCAAAATACAATATGAAGAAAACTATACCTGTAATGAAATTTCTCAAAACTAGTAATAAAGAGAACATCTTGAAAGCAGGCAGAGAATAAAGAAATGTTACTTCTAATTTATAGGACACATGTAAGAGTAACATCAGACTTCTCATTGGAAGCAGTGCATGAGAAAAGGTAGTATAGTAAACCTCTTTAAAGTACCGAAACAAAATAGTTCTCAAACATAATTCTACATTTTTCTGAATACATTTCAAAATGAAAGCAGAATATTTCTCAGATTAAAAAAAAACAACAAAAAAAACCAAACACACAGGAAAGCCGGAATGGCTCAGTGGGTTAAGTGCTCGCTTTGAAGTCCCCAGGACGGAGGATCAAATCCCTGCTCCGGCCCAGGCGGACCCACGCGCTGAACTAGGCTGTGCTTCCTGAATGCGGTGAGGCCCCCAGTTCAGTTAAAAACCGCCACCAACAACAAAACAAACCAACAAACAAAATAAAATAAAATAGAATAAAATAAAATAAAATAAAACAGAAAGAACTCATTACATGCAGACTGGCCCTACAAGAAATTTGTTTTTGTTTTGTTTTGTTTTTAAGATTTATTTTATTGTTTGAGAAAAGGCAAGAGGGAGTGAGTTGTACATCATTAGTTGTGACACGATTTCATTCTACACAGGTGGATGTGAGGGTGTGTAAGGTGACCAGACGTCCCACTTTTGGAGGGACAGTCCCAATTTTTAACAATTTGTCCCACGTCCTGTGGCGTTTTAAAAAGGTCCCGATTTTTGGAAAGAATGCACGACAAGCTAGGGAACGGCGGGAGATAGACCAAATTTTTAATCAAGAACCCCCTCCCCCCTGGTCAATGGTGTCTCGCTTTACCAATGTTAAAATCTGGTCACCTTAGTTCAAGCAAGAGTCAAATCAGGGGACTCCCACAGGGGAGGTGAGAACTTTTACTGCCATCCCAGTGGTTACCAGTTGTGCCAAAGTTCAGCATATGGGTTTTCACAGGCCAGAACCAGTGTTCTATCCCCACACCTGTGGTTGCAAGGCAAGTGCTCAACCTGCTGAGCTATCTTGGCATCCCCCTTATGGACTTTTTTATCTTGTCTATTCACATTCCAGTCTCACATTATTCTAATTGTTCAAACTTAATATATTTAAATATGTGGTAAAACAGTCTCACAATTCTCGATCTTTTTTTCCTCTAGTGTTTACCTTTTCCATTTGCTTCTGCATGTGATAATAGAATCAAGTTTTTAATACAGAGTGTAAAATAACTCACTTGAACATTTTACAGATGTCACATACATTTCTAAATTAAAATAGGGAGAATTGATGTCTTGATGATGTAGAATACCCTCATGCACAAAGTTCCTATGTCTTCTCTTTAAGTCCAATTTTATGTTTTAAATTCTCTTACATAGGACATATACAGTATTCATTAGTTCATGCCTATGTAACGTAAATTTGCTTTGCTATGGTAAAAATGTCTTACCATCTACGATTTTTTTCCTATCAGGTTGGTAGTAAACATGAAATCAATTTTTCTGTATGTAAAACTTATATGTCACTGAATTATTCTTCATAGCATTTTAAGATAAATCTCCCACTCCTGGGATTTTCTAAATGAATAACTACATCACTGGCAACTTTTTTTAATTTTACCCCATTTTAATACCTATACTTCTGTTTAACTAAATGACTAATAACTCCAGCTCAACATATAGTAGTTTTCAAAGAAAAAAAGAAAAAGGCTATTTTGCTTATTTTTTAACTTTAAAGTTAATGATAAATTTTCCCCATTAAAAATGTTATTTGAGAGGTACATATTTACTTAACACCTTGATTTCTTTTTAAAGCAAAAACAGATATTGAGTTTTTAAAATGTTTGGAAGTATCTATGGATTTAATAATGTGGTATTTTTTAATTGTTAAATTTATCAGGATGACATTGGTTAGTAAAAATTACATAAGTTTCAGGTGTACAATTTTATAGTACCTTGTCTATGTGTTACAATATGTGTTTAATTACATGGGTTTTTGTTCTCTCCTTTGAAACCATTGGTGTATTTTATGGGAGAGAAAGCATTATTTTATAATTATGAACTAAGTCCACTGCAATTTTTATTTCCATAATAAAAGATTGATACGTCAAAAAGTAGTAATTTCAGGTTTCTTTTATTATGAAAATATTTTGAGGGTATTTTCTATAACATTTAAACTGGTGATATATGAGGGCTGTCCAGAAATAATCAAGCCATGTAACCATTCTCATTATATTGACAATGGCTGCATTTTTCCCAGACAGCCATCATATATTTCATATAATAAGATATTTTTAATTTTTTACACAAAATTTTTTTCCCACATTTCTGTCCTCCTAATGGACAATATATGCCAGGCTTTTCACAGTCTGGGAAAGCTGCCACTATGTTCCAGCAGTGACTAAAACAAGCTTTGTAGAAGAAAGGACATAAGATTGATGATCAATGAAGTAAAATTTTGGTTCTGCTTTTTATAAATGCATAAATAAAAACAACTTATTTATTTTATATAAGCTACAATTTCCTAAAATATTAACTAGAGAAGCAAATACATTACATTACTATTACAGTTTTTCATTAGTATTATTTCATTCCATCTCTTTGAATCTGGTTTTTATTATTCAAGTGTGCATTTTGCATTTAAATTCTTTTTGTTTCCTCTTGTTTTTCCTTATAAAGACAGGTGACAGACTTTTAAGAGAAAGTGCTTTCACAAAAATTGACTAAACTGTATCTAAACGAAAAGTTTACAGTTACAACATCTGGATTTATTTGTATTTCCCTGAACTAAGCAGCGATTTCATTCAGCCAGAGGGTTGTTTGCCTAGTCAGCAGAACAGCAGAAGCCAAAGGCAAGAGAGGAACTCAAAGCGTAAGAAAAGAGATGTGGCAGAGTCTTTCAATCACCAGGAAAGCAAAATTGGAGAATAGAGAACCTAGAGAATAAAGATGACTGTAGTAAAATTATAATATTAAGAACTGTGACATAGGTTGGATTCTACAGAATATTGATGTATATTGATCTATATTGATGTACATATGTTAAGCAGCTTTTGGACTATGGAGAAGTCAGTGGAATTATACCATTTTAGTTTTTTTTTTAATTTTCTAAAATCACACACACATACACACACAGATTTATGGACCTTATTCCAATTTTTCTTAAACTTCACACATGGAAAGTGATGAAACACTTGTCTCTCAAAAGGAAAAGCAAATGCTTATTTTAAGATGAATTAGTAGGATAATAAATAGTGGGGACCACCATCTCTCCTTTCTAGTTTCCCACTGTTAAGTCCAGGGCAAGTATTTAATTTTTTAATGAATGTGAATGGCAATAAATATTGGCATCTTTTGGTTTCCATCTTTGGTTGTTTGGGCAGACGCAGAAGCCAAGTTCAACATTAGCTCAATAAACACATTATGAAATCAAGTAGACCAGGATATCAGAAAAATCTCTTGAGAATAGAAATCAATTCTTGTTTGACATTGCTGTTACCCTTCACTGCTCCCTTTGCTCCAAGTTTGTTAACATAAAGGATGTGGCTTTATGTTTATATGAGCTTATTTACGTACAAGAGACAATATGTATGATCATTATATTAGAAATGTTTAATACAACATAATTATTTTTTGCTAATCAATATTTTTGTGACATAGCAGAAAACTGACATTTGCTCATGTGACTATTCTAACTCCTGTGCCTTTTCTCACTGCTGTACCAGAGTGTTCATTGGCAACTTACTGAAATATCCTTAAAAACTGAAGGAGAGATAAAGACTCTTTTAGACAGACAAAAACTAGAATTAGAATTGCCAGTAGATGTTCAGTGAAAGAAATGTTAAGAAAGCTCTTTAGGCAGATGGATTATGAGGTCCAGAGATTAAATCCAAGCCCCAGCTCATCCAAACCCATATGCTGAACTGTGGTGTCACTGGTAACCATGAGAAGGTAACAAAGGTTCTTGCATTTCCTTCAGAAGCCCCCAGTTTGGTTTCTGCCCAGTGCAGCTCCACATCCACCTGTTCCTGACAGAAACAAGGATCTACACAAAAATATGGAAATTAGCCAATAGTGGCAGAAAATGAAGAAAAAGAAACAAAGGGGTAAAAAAAAAGGAAATGGCTATGAAGATTTGTTTATATTGTTTGAGAGAAGGGGAGAGAGAGAAGGGGGAGGGCCTAGAGCAGTCTCCACAGTTATACATCATTAGTTGTGACACAGTTTCACTCCACACAGGTGGATGTGGAGCTGCACTGGGCAGAAACCAAACTGGGGGCTTCTGCAGGAAATGCAAGAACTTTTGTTACCTTCTCATGGTTACCAGTGACACCACAGTTCAGCATATGGGTTTGGATGAGCTGGGGCTTGGATTTAATCTCTGGACCTCACAGTTACAAGACAAGAGCTCAACCTGCTGAGCTATCCTGGCAACCTGAAGATGGTATTTTAATTTAACCTTACCAATACTAAATATAAATTATCCATTAGTATTAATTAAAATTGTCAAATGAGATGAATAAGCAAGACTCAACTTTAGGTTGCCTATAAGAAATTCACTTTAGATGGGCACATAATACGGTGCATGAATGATGTGATGTGGACTTGTACATCTGTAAACTATCTAATTGTTACCAACCAAGGTAACCTCATCAAATTTAACAATAAATTAAAAACAAAAGAAAGAAATTTACTTTAAAAATAAGGCAAAAATTGGTTAAAAGAAAACTGATAGAAAAGATAGAACATACAAATCTTAATTTAAAATAAGAAGAATTAAAACTGTTATGTTAATTTTAGACAGAGTAGACTCCAGGACAAGGAAATTACCAGGCCAAAAAGGGATATTATATGATGATAAAGTGGTCAGCTCTCCAAGAACTATAAAAATTCTAAATATGTATGAATTAATCACAGAGCTTCAAAATATATGTAGTAAAATGTAATAAAACTGAAAAAAGAAACTAATCTGTCCATAATTATAATAGGAGACATCAACACCTTTCTCAGTAACTAATAGAATATACAGAGAGTGCCAAAAAATGTATACATACTTTAAGAAAGGAAAAAGTTGTATTAAAATTGTAATACTGAATACATACTAATAAAAAAGATGAAGACAAGTTATGTTGGACTTCTGCAATTACAAGAGATGCTCAAAGTGGTTACCATCAGCCTCCAGACACTTCTGATTATGGCAAACTACTGCTTGAGCAACGCTGACCAAAGTGCCTACTTGTCTTGCTGCGCATGCCATTTCAATTTACCCATGCATCTCAAACGTAAGAATTTGTGCAATTATTAAATGTGTTGGAGGTTCTGTTGCATACTCACACCTCCACTGTCATTGTACTTCCACAACAATCTCGAATTTCAAATAACTCTTCAAAATGATCTTGCACTCCTCAAACGACAAACCATCAACCGTGCTTCCACCATTTTCTTTGACTGATCTGACTGTTGCAAGGTGATACTAGTGTTCATTTGATTAATGGCATCTTTTGAGCAAACATTGTACTATACATTGCTACCATAATTCAATTCAACTTTATAAAATAATACATAAACAACAGCTCTTAAAATCTGTATACATTTTTTGGCACCCCCAGTATATAAATATATAGAATAGCTCTATGTCAATGAAGACTTCCTACTATTATTTACTCGGGCATAAAATCTCACATCATCTTTAATTGCTATCTTTCCAATTGTTTGCAATATTTATACATTATGTGAGCCCATGCATGCTTATTGGAGAGATAGTTATGATTTCTAAGAATCATATAGATTCATTCTAGAAGATGGCGGCATGAGAGGAGAATCCAGACACCTACCTGGGAAGGGACTTACGAACAAAAAGGAACCCACAGGGGAAACCCTGAGAAGCACCCTCAACTGAGAGAACCACACAACACAGAACAACACACAAAGGTTAGAGGAAAAAGGGGAGAGCGGGAGAGGGAGGGAGAAGGAGCAGTTTGGGGACAGGAAGGGAGCGCGGAGCGCGGCCCGGGGCTGGCAAAAACAAAGGGGGATTGGGGGGCTACAGCCAAAGTGGAGCTAGACCCAGGGCGGGCTGGAAGCCGAGACCTAGGGAGCGTGGACGCCCCACAGGAATGTGGACAATTTAACATCCCAACTCAAGGGGCGACACGCGGTGCCCTAATCAGATCACAGAGCCTAAAGTGGCA